>JBBPUL010000831.1:0-14275 GCA_038094675.1 Spongispora temasekensis
ATTAAGATTTGATCTTATCTAAAATTAAAAATTGTTAAATTCAAATAGAACTATAATATGCTAGGGATACTATGAGACACTATGAGACACTATGGACACTATGAAACACTATGAAATTCACAAATACCAGGAGATACTATGAGACACTATGAAAACTATGAAATACTAGGAACACTATGAGACACTATGAGAGTACTATGAAAGCTCTGTCAAGATGGACCCTCACTATAAGCACTATGGTACTGTCCAGCACTATCCAGCATGTCAACTTACTCCTGATTTTGCTGATGAGGTTGTAACCTGGTGTTAGCTGTTCAGGTGTGTCAACAAGGGTGAAGGTGTGTGTTAAGGAAAGAGCTTCCTCTAGAACAATACTTGTGATATAGGACTGGGGGGGGACTACCACAAGTACACATGCTACCTTATACACTACTAACTATCATTCATGGACCAAGTACAGAAGAGCTACCCTAAAGCTACTTAGTAAGTATAATGTCATGGTGACATCATGGTCCAGACCATATGTCATAGGTCACATGATCTAGTCTAGACCTTCAGATAAGATAGGCACTGCACAAGATAAGATAAGATTAGATAGATGCTGAAGATAAGATGATGCAACACGGCAAATATCACAACACTCTCCTTTAAACCACTTAGCCTTATAGCATCTTTGCTCAAGGATACTCTGTATCTCACTTCTCATCATCACTACATACTTGCCTAGGCAGAGTAGTGATAAGTCTCTGTGCATTGCACTCAGGACTTGTACCCTCATCTCTTACCCTCACCCCATAGCTTTAGGTTGCTTATCAAGTCTATGACTGATGCTACCTGCACCTGTTTAATAGTGAAGTCCAGTACTTCACATGACTTCCATATAAAGATGCCAAGGAAAATAAATGGAAGTTTTGGAACATTGCTTTATTTAAGCTTTACAGCCACCCTAAACCCAATCTTCTTCAAATTTCTTCATGGACACTTGTGTCATGTGCTGTTTCTGATGAACTTTTGGAAATTTGCATGAAGAAAATCTTTAGTGTGATAGCAATGGTGCCAAGGAGATTAGCACTTCCAAATGGTAAGAAGGTTGAATGATTCTGTGCTTTGTCACAATCAGGATTAGATATATGAGTACTATATATAGCCCATGATATTTATTATGCATAAAAATGGCAATGATGATGCAGAATATGTACATAATGTACACATACATGTATACTTGGTTACACATGTAAATAGAAACTATACCAGGATATCTTTAGCATTTTTATTGGAGACTTTGGGCTGGTGCAGATCTACATTGTGCAGTCTCTTTTTCCCCTTCCACCACAACCCTTTGCTCATGCCAGTCTCAATGCATCTAGTGTCATTTTATCTCTCATTTTTTCTTATCAATGGAGAGATGGATGACTCATCCTTTGATGTTTTTAATATTGGCTTTTTTGAGCTGACATTCACATAAAGTTCATTTACTGCACCCACAAACTTTTACAGTCATAGTTAAGTGTGTTCTTTTTCATGTGCATAAAATTCTGATTGTTTTGTTTAGCCTACATATATGCAGGATTCTTCTTAGAAGATTCACATGTTAGAGAAAAAATCCCAAAGCCTGAAATTTGAGGTCATTGTCCTCAAAGCTAAATATGATGCACTCAAGTAAGTAATTCTGAGTGCCATATTCACTTCAGATGTAATACTCACATACTACACTGCTAGAAGCCATATTCTATCTTGCTTCACATCTGAATAGGTTAATTAAATGAACAGGTAATAGGAGACTGTAAATTGGCCCACTTATGACTCAGGTCCAAAGCATACTCTGCAAACCCATCTGTATGTCAAATTTTGAAGCAAGAATGACTGAAACAAATGAATTGTATAACTAGAAAACTATATGGCTGAAAAGACCTCATACAGTATAGATGATTATGTAATGATTATGTAATAACTGAGTTTGAAATAATTTGATTTTGAAATCAAATCTGTGATTTATTTTTGATAGTTTATATATATAGACCTGTATAGGAGGGAACCTATCTGTACTTCTGTGGCCTGTACAGTGTTGTACAGGGGGATATAGTTTACTGATGCAGTACTGAGAGCTACAGACAGGTCCCCCTCTGTACAGACCTGTATAAAGGGGGACCTGTCTGTAGCTCTGTGAGTCTGTACAGCTCTGTACAGTCTTGTATAGAGCTGTACAGAGAGGGCATGATTTACTGATGAACACTCATGATAATAGGACTGGGAAGTGACTACCACAAGTATGCTACCTTATATACTACTGACTATTGTGATAGACCAAGTACTAAAGGGCTAGTCTAAAGCTACTTAGTAATTGATGATGTTATAGTGACATCATGGTCCAGACCATACATCATAGGTCACATGATACTAGTCTAGGCCTAAGATAGGTGCTGCGAGATAAGATAAGATAAAATAAGATAGATGCCAAAGAAAAAATGAAAAATGAAACATGACATGGCACTATCACAACAGATTTATTTTTCAAAGAGGTTTCATCCCAGCCTTGAAGTTGCCAAAATCAGGCCCCAATCTAAGGTCAGGCCATAGTTGGCATCCACCTACATATATAATTTTCCTGGATAGTAGATACAAATATAGCTGAATGAACATTAAAAAAAACTAGGAGAAACCAGTTGGTTAAATCAATTTTCAAGTGAAAAATGAAATGCACACATACAAAAGTACAAACTTAATAAGGAAGTCTCTAGTAGAACTGTTAGGTCCATTCACTAACTACATACATATGAATCCCTGTAAAATCTTGCTGTGCTCTGATTGAATGATGTATGCTTTGATATGCAAGTAGATAGTTTGTATTTGACAGAAGTAATAACAAACAAGCATGACATGAGACTAAAATCATAAGATTTTGTGACAGAGTGTGTTCAACTATGTATGCTACTACATAGATGCTCTAATGTGACCTGGCAGATCCTGCCATTCATCTGGGATGTCACACCTTCTATGTATGTTAATTTCTGCTTACTGCTATCCTATTCTGTAGTTCTGCATCTGCTCAGGTATGCTTTATTCTGTTCACTTATGTGCATTCTCTTGTGCTCATTGTTCAAGAGCTGGAAAACCCCCTCAACCTACTTACTCACCTTAATGCTTGTAGAATATTGTGATTCAAATACAAAGGATATTCAAACTCCTTTTAAATCCAATGCTGCTGGAAGGCCTTAAGTAATCTACAGGCATGTGAACTATTACTCTATATAGCATACTATAATATGTTGTAACCACAACAAAGGAACCTAATGTCCTAACCCTAAGCTAGGGTCACCAGTGGATAGAGATTGAAATTTGGTGCATTCTGGGTATGCACATAGTATTATGTAAGCTGACATCACAGGTGATGTCATAGTCTGGACCCAGCATAGCCAAGAGATATGTCATTGCCTCATGGATGACACAAGGCATCTGTTATGATTGGTCTATGGCCCCTTTTCTTTTCTCTTTGTCTTAGCCACGGCACCTCTCATTGCGCCTCTAGATGTCTCACCAGCCGTCCCTGCTGGTTCATCTATGCCTCGCCGGTCGTCCTACTAGCGTATATCCTTCACCATTCCTCTGGACCTGTGGTCTCTGATACTGCATATCACCCTGGTTCACCATTATCCCTTCGCCAACCTCTTCCGTTGGCTTATGCTGTTTTCTTCTCTCTTGGACTCTTCTCTTTGGCACTGCATGCCCTCTTCACTTCCTTGTTTCACTTATTGCTTCTAACACCTCATGTCGCTTATCCTTATCTCAGGTATTTCACCCGAGCTTCTCTTCTACCGCTTCCACAGTCCTCATGCCACAGCACATTCTCTTCTGATCTTCTCTGCTGCGCATTTTGCTTCTTATTTCCAATCCGCAGTCTTCTTCTTACTCATTCATACTGCAGATTACTCATAGATGCTTATTCTCTTTCCCTTTATGTCTTTCTTTGTCTTTGAGGCTCTTATTAGGCCTGGTCTGTGTGCGTCCCCCGCACATATATATAGAGGTGTAGCATAAGCATGTAACTTTAGCTTGAGCCTACTCGAGATAGCAATCTATTGCATCTTTGACCCTCTCGCTCCCCTCTGCTCTCCCTCTGAACCACTAGGCCTCGCAGTGTCTTCACTCAAGGATACTCTGCCCTCGTCTTCGACATTGCTACATACTCGCCAAGGCAGAGTAGTGACAAGTCTCTGTGCATTGCACTTAGGACCTATGCCCCTTGTCTTCATTACACAGCTTTAGGTTGCGCATCGAGTCTATGACTGATGCTACCTGTGCCTGTCGTAACAGCATCTAGACCATAGTCCAGACCACTGCATGTCTACAGCATGGTAAACATATATTGCCTACATCATAGATAAGGGCCTCGCCTATACCTCATGTACCTTAGGGTAGGCTAGTAGTACATGGTCTGTGCACCACACAACCATCATATTGAACTGGCTCCCCAGTTCTAACCTTTTGTGTATTGTGCCTTAGTCAAGAATGATCTAATCATTCCCTTCATTCCATTGAGTACCATACTCAACTATTGTGGTTAGTAGAGGCTGATGGTGATAGATGAGCCCTCAAGGAAGGTGTTCTCATCTCAAGGTTCACTTAGGTTCACATTATGATACATATGTTTGAGGGCTGAGAAATCCCCTTAATCTACTTACTTACCTTTAGACTTGTAGAATGTTGTGGTTCAAGTACAAAGTGTATTCAAACTCCTATTAAATCCAGTGCTGCTGGAAAGCCTTAAGTAATCTACAGAAATGTGAACTATTACCTTATATGGTATACTATAATACATAGATAGTCCATCGTTCAACACTTCTCCTTGCTAAATATATGGTAGTATTGTAAGCATGAGGTGAACATCTGCACAGGAGTATACAGGCAGGTTGAACTAGTTATAGAACTTGAGGCCAAGTTGTAAATGACAATCCTTGAACTTGTCAATGGAAAGGTTCTTTGTGAACATATCAGCAGGATTTTTAGTTCCTTCAATATAAAACAGCTCTACTATTTTATCCTGCATTATAGCATCATGAACAAAGTGAAAGTGAAGATATATGTACATATATATGTTATTCAAGCATTTTTCTGTCACAGGACTCTCTACAATGAAGAGAGATTCTTGGTTATTATCACAGATAAGAATTGGCCTAAATTTAAAACCAAGTTCACCCAACATTTGATGTATCCACACTTTCTGGCATGAGCAATCACTTAATGCCATATATTCTGCTTCTGTGGAAGATAGGGCAGTGGTCTTTTGTAAATGCAAGTCCCAAAGAAAAATACATTCTGTAAGCTTAATGTAATCAAACCACTTAGCCTTATAGCATCTTTGCTCAAGGATACTCTGTATCTCACTTCTCATCATTGCTACATACTCACCTAGGCAGAGTAGTGATAGGTCTCTGTGCATTGTGCTCAGGACTCTTACCCTTGTCCATTGCCCTTGTCTTGCAGCTTTATATTGCTCATCAAGTCTATGGCTGATGCTACTCATACCTGTTATAACACATAGACTAGGTGAGGTCAATGGTGGCCAAGGTGTAAGAAAAAGCTAGAATTCATATTGGGTGGCACTGGAAGTGTTGGCATGGCAGCAAGGGTTGATGATGATGGAGTAGGTAGGTGGGCCAGCAGAGAAGATGATAATAGTGAAGTGACCTAACAAGGACACAACCATTGGCCTCTACTAACCACAAGAAAAGGAGAGCTAAAGATGGGGGACCGCGACTTAGGTCACAAAGACACAAGAGGTCGAAGCTGGGGCTCAGCTCGACTCTTGGCCTGTCTTATATATGTCTACTACTATTAAATACATGAGGCATTAGTAAGCTACATGTGTCTACCATGAGGCGGTCCAGACTAATGATGTCATAGATAAGAGGTAAGGAGGTCCAGACCTCTGATGTCATTGATGATGTCATATCACGTGATCGGTCTAGACCAGTGATGTCATATTACGTAAGCCAGTGTGCTACACCATTGTGACGAGAAAAAGGAGGCGAGTTTGAATATGGTTACAACAAATAGGGTCATGCATAAAATTATTGAATGTAAAGAAGGCACTTTCATTATTGGCATTGGCTTTTGCCTTGCTCTTGCACCTCTCCTTTCTTTTCTTCTGTGCCTCATCAGAGTGCTTGCCCTGGTGGCACTTCTTCTTCTGCTGGCCACCACTCTGTCCCTCTTTCAAGGCCTCCTGCTGGTCAGTGAACCTCGGCTTCTGGTGTTTACATTTTATCACAGAGATCTTGTTGGCCTGCTGACTATGGCCATTGATGTATTCTGAAGGCTTCTACTGGGACACATACTGCTACCAGGAACTGACAGTCATCTGTTTGACCTTTTACAAGGTTGACATTGCATTCAATGCATCTTCAATTAAATTCTTCAAATTGAGGAGTTGGGCTGTGAAGTCAGCATACTTTAAAGGCTTGAAAAGTGCCAGCGTGAGCTGAATCTCTTTGAGGACCTCATGCTCATACTTCTTTAGCACATTGAAGTGTGCAGTGAGCTTGGTGAAGGTGCTCACTGGGTGATTGTTCTTCAGAAGCATAAGAGTAAGCATTGCCTTGAACTTGATGAAGGTGGAGGTGATGAAGGGGATGTTATGCTGCTCCTTTAGAGCCTGAAGGAGGATGAGAGTGATGGCATGCTTCTGGAAGTGCACAGCAATCTGCAGCTCAAGACAGAGCTGAATATAGCTGCTTGGTTGTTGCAGTTATTACAGTTGTCTAGCTGTTTCCTCTGCTTATCAGTAAGCTTGCTGTTATGACAGGTGCGGGTAGTGTCAGCCATAGACTTAATATGCAACCTAAAGCTACAAGATGAAGATGAGGGGTAAAGGTTCCAAGCATGATGCAAGGTAACCAGTCACTACTCTGCCTAGGCAAGTATGTAGCAACATTGAAGATGAAGAGAGAGTATCCTTGAGTGAAGATGCTGTAAGGCCCAGAGGTTCTTAAATAGATTGCTATCTTGAGTAGGCTCAAGCTAGGGATCCATGGCCTACACTATACCCTATTTATATATATAAGTCTCACACACAAATCAAGCTATGTATCAGTGTGATAAGAGAGAAAATCAAAGGAGGAAATAGAAGATAAGGGAAGTGAGTCATACACAGCATGAAACAAGTTAGGAAGCTGTGTATGATAGAAGTACATGGAACTTCACAGAATGTTCAAGTCAATGATGAGAGATAAGAGATATGCACAGCCATAAAGATGACTAATAGAAAGGGCTGTGTGCATTAAGTAATGTATAGTAACAAGAAATAGAGATGATAGAGGAAAAAGAGAGGTGGATCATAACACTTGCTGTAAATGTTATTGAACTTGATTGTACTAGTACCAGTCATGACAGTGATGGTCTTCTTTCAGTTGGGGCAGAGGTGATAGATCTTGTCCCAGAGGCCTTGGAAGTAAAGGAATGTACTTATCTTGTAGATCCACTTGCAGTAGTTGGGGCTGATAAGTTTTGTAATGTCTTTGAGGGTGAAGAACATGATAAATGGTCTTTCTGGGATAGATATCAGCATTGAATCAATTCAAAGAAGAAAAGAGAGTGGAGGTACCACATCACTAAACACCCAAAGCTCTTGAACCAGGAGAACATAGTCTTCCTATGTTGAAAGGAAATGGATGGCCTTTTACTGCATAGAGATTATCATACCATTGGAGTGCCAGGGCATTTCCTCTCACAGGTGACCATAATGTTCTGCCTGCCTGGCCTGGGCCAGGTTAGGTGGGATAAAAGATAATAGAGATGGTGGCATTTCTGCATGACCATTTATTTGGGCTTATAACCTGTTTGAGGGCTGGAAAACCTCCTCAACCTACTTACTCACCTTTAGGTTTGTGTTTGTAGAATATTGTGGTTCAAGTAAAAAGATTACTCTATATGGTATACTATAATACATAGGTAGTACATTGTTCAACACTCATTTTTGTATTCTGCTGCATCCTGATGCACCCCTCTTGTGCTCATTTCTGCATTTTTTAGTCCTTCTATGCATTCACACATCTGCTTAGATATGCTTTATTTTGTTCTGAAAGCTCTATTCATCCATATATACACATATGCATAGCTATTGATACAACCTTGTATGATATAAAATCAAATAACTTAATCTTCTGAAGATAAGGGCCTGCTGTGACTAGTGAATTAAAAGTGAAGGGTCAAGAATGGCCAGAAATTTAGTAAAAGCATTTTGAGGATTTGAAGCAATTTGAAATTGAGACATCTAGTAAGATCTAGGACTGTTTGGCATGGCAGAGAATGTTGCAATTTGGGTTTTCCAGAATATTGAAAGTATAGCCTAGTATACAAATGGGTGATAGAGAACTGATTTTTGTTTTGCCATTACTAGTGAAGCTTTCCATTGACATGGACTAGCTTAGACCACTCTTTTCCTGAGGACTGTAGAAAATATCAGTACACACACATTTCTCTTGAAAGTGAATACATACATAACTTATGAAGTGACCTAACAGGACACGACCGTCGGCCTCTACTAACCACAAGAAAAGGATGAAACTAAAGATGGGGAACCGCAACTTAGGTCACAAGACACAAGAGGTCGAAGCTGGGGACAGCTCGACTCTTGGCCTGGTTTATATATTGTTTACTATATTAAATACATAAGGCATTAGTAAGCTACATGTGTCTACCATGAGGCGGTCCAGACTAATGATGTCATAGATAAGAGATAAGGAGGTCCAGACCTCTGACGTCATTGATGATGTCATGTCACGTGATCGGTCTAGACCAATGATGTCATATTACATAAGCTGGTGTGCCACACCATTGTGATGAGAAAAAGAAGGCGAGTTTGAATAAGGTTACAACACTACCCCATCTTTAGGTTGAGATTCCAGATCAACCGGAGTCATAAAATAGAGATGCAAATTCTTGGAGAGTTACTCCTTGGACTTTTCGAGGCGCAGCCGGATTTTTTCGATGAAACTCCTTGATAGCCAGAGGAGCGTTGGTAAGGTCAGCCGCTGGCTGCCATGTGGCATCACTGACGTTGTATCCTTTCCACTTGATTAGATAAGATAAACCACGTCGAGTGGAACGAGAATCCAGAATATATTTAACTTCAAATTCCTCGGATCCATCTTCAGAAATAAGCACCGCATCAGGCTTGCTGACCGGTTGTCCAGGCAATTGGTCTTTGAATGGTTTTACACGAGCAATATTGACTGTAGGGTGTATTTTTATTCTGGCTGGCAGTTTAAGTGTAACCGTGTTGGGTGAGGTTTTCAAAACATCAAACGGTCCAATCCATTTTTGTGTTAACTTCGCAGAAGCATATGGTAGTTGCAAATGTTCCGTAGATAGCCAGATGGAATCGCCAATTTTGTATTCCGGTGCTGCTGATTGCTTCTTTTCATTTCCATTGGAGCGCCTTGACCGGGTTGAATACCGGTGGAAGTAAACCTTTGTCCCGGCACGGGGGGACATGGAAGTAGATGAGCGCCGAATGGACGAGTGTTTGGAGCATGAGGAGTGGCGGGGCCAATAGAAGGCCTAGCCAGGGCGATCCTTTCGAATTTCTGGTTAATGGCGGTATACGCTTCAACCAATCCTTTGTAATCGTCGTCATCGAGTGTGGCTCCGTGCAACTCGTGCTCGATGTGGATTTTGTATTGCACCGCTCTTTTTAGCAGGTGCACTGCTTCTTCGCTACTGTATTTGGCGTCAGAAAATAACGCCGCGAAATCTCTCATGAAAATAGTGAAATCGCCAGTCTGCTTTAGGTTTAATAACTTTTTATAAGCTTCGTGGCGAAGCGTGCCTATAACAAAGTATGTTGTAATTTCGGCTTCCAGCATGTCGATGGCTGGCCAATCGGGGGCATCCTTATCCCCGAATTCTTCGAGCATGCTGATAGCGAATGGGGCGGCGTCGCCTATCAAGCGGGTTACTACCGCGTACGTTGCTTCTTGTTTGTCTAGGCTCTTCACTTTCAGGTATAATTTCATTTTTGCCCACCATAGGCGAAATGTTGCCTTGTTCCCGTCCCACAGACCGGGATCTCCTATCGTTCGCTTGGCCCTTGTGGTTACGTCGAGCTGAAGGCCCGACAGCTGATCGGCCAAGTCGTCGATCTTCTGTGTAAGGTTGGCGTTGGACATTTTCGTATATTAGGAAATTTGCGGTGGCGGCATAGGGGTTGGAGGAAGGTGGAGTGGCGCGGTGAGCGTCAAAAAACAATTGAAGAAGATGGGGAGGAACATTTGCTGCTTCTAACTGAAAACTCGTGTTTCCAGTCCAGTCCCAATCAGGTTTAGGGGCCACCTTTCGAACAGCAAGAAACTCGTAACTGATAGTGCACATATACTAAAAGGAAACCTGCTTGCCACTACCACGAAGAGGGCTCCACAGGGGTTTCGTCTCACGAGGACGAGTCTTGTATGCCAGCTCGGGACTGGAGAGTCGAGGGGGGGAACCGGGGAACTGCCTGGCTACGGCTGACGTTTTAGTATGCTGAGACTGCAGATCTTTCGGAAGAGACTGCGATTCTGCTACTTTGCACGGGTAGTACCGCTGCGCTGACCCACTTTGCGCCAAGGGATTGATCCTTATTTTTCCGCAGATAGCCGTGTCCTCTCGAATGAGGTCAAAGCACTACCAAAGCGAACGGAAACGACGGCGGACAACCGTATAACAAAACGTTTGATAAGGGAGTGCTTGTCTCCCAGCTATCACGGAGCAACTGCATTCCCAATAGAATGATGACCACTGAAACGCCTGTGGATCGGCTTTCTGAACACGAGAAACGACGATGAGCGGAGCGCGTATGTAACCGGCGCAATCAACAAGAGGCGGACGTAAGGGGCAGCTTCGACCTAATGAAGTGACCTAACAGGACACGACCGTCGGCCTCTACTAACCACAAGAAAAGGAGGAAACTAAAGATGGGGGACCGCGACTTAGGTCACAAGACACAAGAGGTCGAAGCTGGGGACAGCTCGACTCTTGGCCTGGTTTATATATTGTTTACTACATTAAATACATGAGGCATTAGTAAGCTACATGTGTCTACCATGAGGCGGTCCAGACTAATGATGTCATAGATAAGAGATAAGGAGGTCCAGACCTCTGATGTCATTGATGATGTCATGTCACGTGATCGGTCTAGACCAATGATGTCATATTACGTAAGCTGGTGTGCCACACCGTTGTGATGAGAAAAAGAAGGCGAGTTTGAATAAGGTTACAACAACTTATCTCTAATAAAACTTGCATTCAGCCTTTTGTCTTCAGTTTTTTCACTTCATACAGCTATTCCCTGTGTATAGGTGGTGACTCAGACTCATTAAAGCAGAGGCAGCAGGGTCTTCAAGAAGTTTGGATATGTTAATCTTGACTTTAGAGTGTGATTCAATAAAACTAAAAAAGTGTAGTGATATTATTTTAGTACAAAGATATATTGAAAGTAACTTATATAGAATTTCTCAAGAGCAATCTAATACTTTTTTTCACCATCAGCTTGGAGCATTTATTATGTAAGGTGTGTTCATCCTACCATTAGGTGGTTTCTTGCCATCTAGTGTATTGTTGTTAGTGCACTCAGTGTTTACTGTGAAGGCACTGGGATCTTCATTGTCATCACCTAAAGTGACTACAGGCAAGGTGCTTACAGACTTCTCAGCTGAGGCTATAGGTCCTTCATTATTATCACCTGACTCAGCAGCTATAAGCATAGTGTGTGCAAGCTTCTCAGCTAGGGCAATGAGTCCTTCACCATCATCACTCAAAGCAACTATGAGTAAAGTGCTTGTGAGCTTCTCAGTGAGGGTGATGGGTCCTTCATCATCATTATCTAAAGTGGCTATGAGCAAGATGTTTGTAGGCTTCTTGATGGGGGTGATGAGGCCTTTGTTGTAATCACCAAAAGTAGCTATGAGAGAAACCTCACTGTTAAGCAAGGTAGTTGTGGTCATCTCAGTGGAGGTACCAGAGCTATCATTATTCAAGTTGCCATCTGAGGCAGATATAAGGGTAACACCATCCTTATTTGGTATGAGTGAATCATTATTCCTAGAGTTGATTCCGCTATCTGTGTCCAAGCTAATGGTAGAGTCATCTTTAAGTTAGGGGCTTCTGGCTTCTACAACTGAAATTTGTAGTGCCATCACCTTGCCCGCTTGAAGACATCAATACTAATAGCACAGATAGAAAAGATTTTTTTTTCATTTCCAAAGAGGTTCTTACCATAGAGATTGAATTTGCAACCCAGAGTCATGCTATTAGCATCTAAAGTCTCCTCATTCTTCACTTTGGCCTTTAGGCTGCTGTTGTTACTGAGGTACTATTACAATTAGTCTATGGCCCCTATTCTTTTTCCTTTCATCTTAGCTGCAGTGCCTCTTGTTGTGCTTCTAGATGTCTCACTGGCTGTCCCTGCTGGTTCACCTACACCTCGCCAGTCATCCTACTAGCATATACCCATCACCATTCCTCTGGACCTGTGATCTCTGATACTGTGTATTGCCCCAGATTCACTGTTGTCCCTTCACCAACCTCTCCTATTGGCTTATGCTGCTTCCTTTACCCTCAGACTCTTTCCTTTGGCACTGCATGCCCCCTTTGCTTCTTTGTTTCACCTTATTGCTTCTGACACCTCATGTTGCTTATCCTTATCTCAGGTATTTCACCTGAGCTTCTCTTCTACAGCTCCTGCAGTCCTCATGCTGCAGCACATTCTCTTCTGATCTTCTTTGCTGCACATTTGCTTCTTATTTCCAATCCGCAGTCTTCGTCTTACTCATTCATACTGTGGATTACTCATAGATGCTTATCCTCTTTCCTCTTATGTCTTTCTCTGTCTTTGAGGCTCTACTTGGCCTGGTCTGTGCACGTCCCATAATATAGAGGTGTAGCACAAGCATGTATCTTTAGCTGGAGCCTACTCGAGATAGCAATCTATTGCATCTTTGACCCTCTTGCTCTTCTCTGCTCTCCCCTCGAACTACTTGGCCTCACAGCATCTTTACTCAAGGATCCTCTACCTTCATCTTCAATGTCGCTACATACTTGCCAAGGTGGAGTAGTGACCAGTCACTGTGCATTGCGCTCAGGACCTACACCTCTTGTCTTCACCTCACAGCTTTAGGTTATGCATCAAGTCTACAGCTGATGCTACCTGCACCTGTCATAACAGGTATGATTACTTGTACTCAGAATAGGTGATTGATGCAAATCTTCATCCATTATGGTATAGCTTTAAAATTAGCCACTTATCTTTTATGTATGAGTGAAAATAATTATATGCTATAGCAGTCACATGTCCCTACATAAATGGAGCACACTTTTGAGAGGTGAGATCATTCCATGCAAGATGCATGCTGTCACAAATTTGACTAACAGTCTTTGTGTTTATTCATTCACTGTCTTCTCCCTCAAGATACATATTAATATAAGAACATAATTTACTAGACTAAGCTATATAAAACAAAAACAAACAACTTACATAATCAGTTATAGATTATATAATAATATATCCACACTTACCATATATGGATATTGTCAAATACAAACAAGCATAATCAATTAAGTAATGGTGGTAAGTGGTAAGTGAAGAGTGGTGGTGGTAGAGATAATACAAATCAAGAAGAAAAAGGCTATGGGAAAAAAACTCACAGGTGTATTGTTTATATACTGTGTTGGTACAAATAAATGAAAATATCCAAATATGGAATGCACACTTGTGCGCTTTTCTGAGAATCAAGTGTGGGAACTTCAACTTACATCAGCATCCATCCTCTAAAACTACCAAGTCCCACTAATCAAGCACAACACAAATGTTTTATGCTTAGACATGGCTGTAACAAATGTAGTATAGAATAATGGTGTTCGTTCTGTGCAATAATTACATAATCTGGTGCAGATCCGGCCAAGATATAGCCAATTTCATCTCACATGTTACTTAAAGAGGGAAATGCCTTATGACAAAAGTGCATGGGAATTGTACACTTAGCGATGACTGTACCAAATGTAGTACAGAGTAATGGCTCGCATTCAGCGCAAGAATTACATAATCCGGTGCAGACCCGGCCAAGATATAGCCAATTCTATGTCAAATGTTATTTAAAGAAGGAAATGCCTTATAACAAAAGCATGTAGGAATTGTATGCTTAGTAATGGCTGTACCAAATGTAGTATAGAGCAATAGCTTTCGTTACCTTCAAGAATTACATAATCCAGTCCAGATGCGGCCATGATATAACCAATTTAGTAT
>JBBPUL010000833.1:0-14262 GCA_038094675.1 Spongispora temasekensis
GAACAGCTAGTTTTATGTATTATAGTTAATTACGACCACTTATAATATTATTCAAGGGTGAATTGCGTGTGTTTTTCTCGATTGACGCAAGTGCCGGTGCTGACGCAAGTGCCGGTGGATCACTGTATAGTCGAGGAGGTGTTGTCGCACACTTTTGCCGACCAGCGCTGAAACGACGGCAGTTATGCCCTTTATTCACTACGCCGTCCCATTACTTCTATGGATGGTGGTTAGGGGAACAAGGGCAGAGAACGACTTTTTCTTTTCTCCCCCTCGAACGTCGATGGTTGGTGTGTGGCGAAAACACGATGTTTTTGTTGTACTCTGTCGTTCTATGGGGACATTGTTGAAATTTTACTTTGGTTGGGTCGTCTTCAGATTCCTCACTCTCCAAGACGACATTTCCATCGCCTCATCTTTCCACTGGCGCCCGTTCCTGCGTCGTTCACCCAGCGTGTCTCTCCCTGACGACGGCGTGGTTGGTGATGGCGTACCAAAGGTTGCTTTTGCGCGACGCCCACGTTTCGGTCCAGGTGTCCATGCACCCGTGCGCGCAGGGCGGTCTCAGACCGAGGAGGCGCATGAGGGTTGCGCCAGATAAGGCGGGCGGGGGAGGTAAAAATGGAGGGGCGGGTCTAGCCCTGTGTGGTGTGTCACTGCACGACGTGATATGAAGGTGAGTGAGAATCGGAGGAAAAGTTAACAGACACGTACATACATACATATAAATGTCAGTCGCCTCGTCCTGGATCAACGTTTCCACCGCTTGACAGTTGCTGTCGATGAACTTGTCCTCCATGTCGATGATGATGCTGAGATAATGCTGCAGACGTCATGAAGCGTTATCAGCCTGAGTGATTTGATTTGTATAAACCATTTAGTTCTCCGGTTGATGTGAGCAGTCCTCTGACAGACTGACTGTTTACTGGACCTTTGGAGCAACTTTCCTTCAGAGTGTCTATGTCATATTTGATTGCACTGGTGCTCCCTTGACACACCACCCTAATATGCACTGGTACGCCACCATTACGGTCGGCAGTCCCACTTTACCCTTCACCAGTAAGATGGTTTTATCTCATTGAATGATGATGTAGTGTGAGTCTGTTGGTATCTATCTCTTTGAAGTGTCTATACCGTGTTTGATTATGGAACGGATGATATTTAATTTGTGTCTGAGCCTCTATGTAAGTTCTAACATTTTACGCTCTCTCGACATGGCCTGAAATTAGCTTAGATATCGATATCCCCCCAATATGGTATCATGATTCGTGGTTGAAGTGACCTCCTCTGACCCGGCGTGAGTTGTGGATGTTTGCAACCGTATGCTCGAATGACCATGGAGAATGTGAACATACCAGTCGCATGTTTGAGCAAGGATGTGGTTTTCACCTCAAGCCGCACCCACCTTAAGAACTGAAACCCGACCACAACAGAGTGCTGCCTTTAAGTTATGATAAAATAATAATACAATGGTTTGACTCGTCATTGCAGACTTCAGACGCCTCAAGCAAGAGTTGCAAAACCAACTTCCTCCATTCCGTAATCAAACACGACATATACGCTCTGGAGAAAAGCTGCTCCGATGGTCCAGTATGCTGGTGAATTGTACTGCTCAGCTTTGAAGTACTGCAAACGATCACAAAGAAAGACTCACGGGGTCGTCTTTTCAAACCAACAATAGCACTGAAACACTGATGTGACCCTTCGTAGGTCGGGCCGAGGTTCATAAGTCTAGGCGGGATGTTGAATGACCTTTTCCTCAACGCGAGCGCCACTTGCGGGAACTCTCTACAAGGGTCTGCAAGGTTTCGATAAAGCGTCGTTTTAATGACCACAAAAACGAAATACTTACAGCTGTAGAAACCATTCCCGACAAATGTGCCACCAAATTTCTTGTGCAGACGACCAACTCGTGCATCATCTCCAATAATGAAATGGGAAGTGGTATCAATAATACCATTGACTTCCGAGGGCCCTCCCCGGTCGTTAACGAAAATCCTATCAATGGTTACTTCCCAGCCTCCCAACTGGATTTTTGCAGCCTGCATAAGTGAACACCCACACAAACTCTGCGTGATGACATACCTGGGGGTCAACCACCGGTACGTAAGTTATCTCACCATTATAGTGGAAAGAGTTCGCTCCCCCAATGTATAGCTCCCCTCCTTCAGAGGCGAGTTTCAGTGAAAACACTGGATTGATCATCTTGCCCTCTTCGATCAATGTTCCGAACAAAGTCTGTGCAGGATATGCGGAAACAGAGGGAAATGCCAATCCCAACAGTCCATCTGAAGGAAATCCATTTGCTTTCAGGAATAAGGGTGTGTACTTCTCTGCGACTCCAATTGTCTGAATGTCTGCCTACCCGGAATAGTCAAAGGTGAAAACATCGATGAACGACATTGGACATACTGTGAAGCCAGCAATGGTGACGTTGTCGGTGTATTGCTTCCCGGTGACAGCTACCTCGTAGTGTGCATGTCCGCCCTTTATATCATAAAAGTGGATTGAGAACCCCTCATCTATGTCTTGTGATGTTCGAGATGAATCAGGATCCCAACGTTTGTGGTCGTTGCAGGTATCATCACATAATATCCCGGGAATGAAAAGATCCCTGTATTGCATTAAGAAAAGAAAAAAGAAAATGATGACAGAATGCATGAGATGCACTTACGCATATACAGTGTCGATGGAAACTGCCGAGTTCATTCAAGGTCAACGCACAGACATATCATTGTTGTGAGAAAAACTTCTTACCGGTGAAGGGTATAGGGGGGCTACCGATCGTAATTGTGGTGTACCAGTACATCTGAGCATGGTAATAGGCTGTCAAGGGAGTACCAGCTCCAGGCTTCATTATTCTCTTCCATTCCAGTTCATTTACCCCATCAGAGCGGGAAGCTTTTCCTATATCCCACTTGTAATTTGAGAAACTACGGAGCGTTTTAAACTGAACAAAAGATCGGAAAATCGGAAGTCATATGAATGGGACTTACGCGTTGACTGATTCAACATGAGAGACGAGTGCATCGAAATTAACAGTGTTGTTTGGATGCAGCCAAAAGGAGGAAGCATTCCTGGAGAGTGGCATGGCCATGCCACCGAGACTCTTCCGATTTTTCAAGTTGACCGGCGCGGCTGTAGCAAAAACAGCCAATGCTTGAAGAATGGTCATAGCACTTATAGATATGTGCATTTCCTCGAGATGGTCCAGGATGAATAACAACGGGCATTTGCATGGTCCTCTTCGATTTTAACTGCCTACAGCCGTAATGATCCGAAGGAAACTCCAGAAACAGGCTGCATCAATCAAAAGCAAGGCAGGACAAGTTCGACATATGTACGTTCCTGTTTAAGGTATGCCATTAAATGTTGTATCGTAAAGGACCATTTATTACCTTTTTCACTAGCTCTGATTGGAGGAGCGGACCGCAGGCCCGACTATCACAACCCGCCCCCGAAGTAACTCCGGTAGTCCAAAAGTGCCTAGTAACCAGCCACCATATCCAACATCCCCGGCTGGCTAGTACAGGACTATAGACACCACCGAGCACCACTGAATAAACTGGTTGAGCTCTCGCAGAGTCGCACATCTCCGGCTGGCTAGGGCCAGTCGGGCCACGAACCGCGTTACACACAGGACCATTGGGAGACCAGGGACGTTCCCGCTGACCAATGGTCGGTGGGGATTTGAACACAAATCTTCCAAGATCTTTGCGGTACGTTCAAAATTGGGGCCGTATGGTTTCGTGATTCATTCTTCACTCATGGACTTGTTCATTAGTTAGTGCATGCTACTATTGTGTTCCCCTCATAACACTACTGCGTCAAGTGGCACAACGTTGAATATCCTTTCCAGGATTCCGACAGATTGTGAGGCCGTGCGCGCTATGCGGCAGGAAGCCAAGTCCCCGACCCTGACTTTCGACGCCCCAACAGGTCTTTTATTTTTTTGGGATGCCAAATTTTGTTTCCCCTCAAGGTTCAGAGACATAGGCTACGAATGGCCGCAGGCACGGCGATCATTCCTGGGAATGATGTGAGTCCTTGAAGTGAGTCTCGATGGAGCATCATATCATCCGTATGATGTAGTGCATCTTGGATTTCCGGAAGAACACTCTTCTCCCCAGTTTATTCACTTGTACTGTTGGGTCTCCGTTCTCGATCTGAACATGAACTCACTTTTATGGCTATTGTTTCTTCAGCTGCGGCGATCCCTATCAGTGTGGTGCCATAGCCTCGCCAGAATTGTCCCGAAGCCAGGACCTTCCCCATTCTCGTGATTGGTCCCCAACTCAGTATGACAAACGCACAGTTCATGAATATAAAATGCCGAGTTCACTTGCGCTCTTGATTGCCACGAACCTTCGAACCTCCTGGCTTGTCTTCATGCGCGTAGCGACAGCAACAAATCAAATATATTTCCATGTTTTACTAGGTCTCTATTGCAAATGATGTCGCTACAGTTGGTTTTCGGATATGATAATATCATCATCGACAATATTTAGATTTACACAAACTAAGAATAAACCCGACCACAAGTGGTGCATTCACTGAGTTAATATGACAAACGGCCCAACCGGTCTAGCTCATCATTGCAGACTTCAGACGACTCAAGCAAGGGTTGCAAACCCAACTTCTTCCATTCCGTAATCAAATATGACATAGACAGTCTTAAGGAAAGGTGCTCCGATGGTCCAGTATGCTGGTGCGATTTCAACAGAGTGTTGCTCAGCTCTGAAGCACTGCAATCGATAACGAGGAAAAACTCACTGGGCCGTCTTCTCACGCCAGCAATAGCACTAAAACAGTCAAGTGACCCGTCGTAAGTCGGTCCGAGGTTCATAAGTTCAGGAGGGATGTTAAATATCCTCCCTCGCAACATAAACGCCACAAGCGGGAAACTTTTACAGGGGACTTAAGGTCTCTCATAAAACGTCCTTCCTAGTGAACAGAAAAAAGAAATACGCACAACTGTAGAGACCTTTACCGACGAACTTGCCACCAAATTTTTTGTGCAAACGGGCAACTCGTTCATCATCTCCAACAATGAAATCGGAAGAGGTATCAATGATACCAGTAACAGTCTTGAGTCCCACCTTTTTGTTTGCGAGAATATTATCGATGGTTATTTCCCAGTATCCCTGTTTGATTTTGCAACACACATAAGTGAATATTCACGCAACTTGCATTATGCGTGCCAGTAGCATACCTGGGGGTCAGCCATAGGTAGATAGATTATCCTACCATTATAGAGCAAAGAGTTCGCTCCCCCAATGTATAGTTCCCCTCCTTCAGAGGTGAGTTTCAGTGAGAACACTGGATTGATCATCTTTCCCTCTTCGACCAGTGTTCCGAAAAACGTTTGTGCAGGATAGTCTGAAAGAGAAGGAAATGCCATTCCCAACAGACCATCTGAAGGGAAGCCATTTTTTTTAATGAATGAGGGAGAGTACTTTTTTGCGACTCCAATTGTTTGAATGTCTGCCTACCAGGTGACGGTCAAAGATGAGAATGTCCATAAACTACATGGAACATACTGTGAATCCAGAGATAGTGACGTTATCGGTGAATAAATTCCCTGCGACAACTGAATCCCAGTAATAAAATCCACCATGTGCATCACCAAAGTGCAGTGAAAACTCCTCGTCTATGTCTTGGGATGTTGAAGATTCTGAATCAGGGTCCCAACGTCTGTGGTCGTCGCAGGTAGAATCACAAAGTATCCCTGGCAAAAAAACATCCCTGTATTGCATTAAGAAAAGATGACAGAATGCACGCGAATCCCGCGATGCACTTACGCACACGCAGTGTCGATGGAAACTGCCGAGTTCATTCAAGATCAACGCATATGCATATCATTGATGTGAGAAAACCATCTTACCGGTGAAAGGTATTGGGGGGGTACCGACCGTAATTGTGGTGTACCAGTACATATATGAATCGAGATGGCCTTTCAAGGGAATAGGAGCGCCAGGTTTCATTATCCTTTTCCATTCTATTTCCTTTTCCGCACCAGAGTGGGAAGCATTTCCTGTGTTCCTCTTGTGATTTAAAAAACCATGGAGCGTCTTGCTAAACAAAGATTTAAAAAATTAGAAGCCGCATGAATGAAACTTACGCGTTGACTGATTCAACATGAGAGGCAAGAGCGTCAAAATTAACAGTGTTGTTTGGATGGAACCCAAAGGAGGAAGCATTCCTAGAGAGTGGCATGGCCATGCCGAGACTTTTCCCGTTTATTGAGTTGGCTGGCACTGCGACGGCAAAGACAGCCAATGCATGAACGACTACAGCACTTATATGTATGGGCATTTCCTCGAGACGGTCCAAGATGAATAACGACGGGTGGCGTCTGCTTCCTGTTTTATTTTATAAAGGCTGGTGTACTTGAACCGTAATGATCCGGCGAAATTCTCGTCGAAAAGCTTGGAACAAAATGGCTCAAAGAAAAGAACTAAACCATGATAATCATTTATAAACCTATTATAATTCTATTATTCACATTTTTAGTTGTATATAAACCCTTTATATGATGTATCAGTTAATATAAAGGTTTAGTTCTTTTCGTGATGCATCTGGGCTTTCCAAGGCGTCGTACTAGTTATATTTGAAAGAGAGCAATAGAAACCGCATGATGCCACTTGAATGAAACAAGTTGATCATTTTACTTTGATTCATACAGGTGCCAATCTGCAAAACAGTTTTATACACAACGTTATCACTTGTCCACTCTCATCAGACACTGTAGGAAATCGGGTAACCACGGGAAGCAATTGTTTCCTCAAACACGCAAACGCGGCAAATTCCGATACTCGTTTTCCTGGAACGGCTTGTGAACGCACCCAGAGTCTGAGATCGTGCCAACCTACTTGTACAACCAAAGGCCAACGAAGCAGTAGTCCGATAGTTACCTGACCAACCCTGGGCCAGCTGGCTAGTAGGACCGGACTACAAACTGCGGCACACGCAAGAATCAAGATGCTCTGAATCCCGCAGGGCATGGATTTCATCACACTAAATCAAGCGATGCCCATCCCTGGCTGGCTAGGACCGGTTTACAAGCCGCGGCACACATAAGGACCACTGAGAGACCGGCTTGCCAACCACCATTCTTGCGAGGAGTGACGACACAGTCTTGGTTTTTTGTTTCTTTCAAAAGTGCCAGTTTCAGGCATATACAGCACATTTAAAATTCGGCAACGCAGAGGAAACTAATTTTCAGATGCTACACGGATGTTTGGTTAGTACGTGATTCATTCTTTGTTCATAGACTTGTTGACAAGTCTGTGTTCGGATTCCGATGCTATTGGCTACTCACACCAATATGACATCGCATTTCTGTGATGGAATTACTTCATCTGGCGGTCAACATTTTTTCTCGCCGCTGCATGTATTCGACGGAGTCGGACGGACGTCCAAATATGCCTGACTCCGGGGAGGGCGAATTTGAGATGTTTGCGGTACGTACTTATTTGGTTAGCAATCCCCTAGGCTCCATGGGGTGGGGGGAAGATCGGAATCTGCTGGAGACTTGCTCCGCTCGTACCGTTGCTATTTACAAAGCGGCACATCCGACGGATAGTGAGGCCGTGCGCGCTAAGCGGCCGGAAGGCAGGTTCCCGGTGACTTACTGAGTCTGCGGCGCCCCAACAGCTTTCTTTGGCATGCTGAAATGTGTTTCCCCTTTTGTTAAGTGGCCTCTATGTTCGACTGGTCGCACACCGCCTTCTTTCCCGGCCCGAATGCTGTGACTTCCTTGAAGTGGGTTTCCAAATTCTCTCCTCTTTCTCATTCTTGACGGACCATGGTACATGTGATGCAGTGCTTCATGGAGTACTTAAACCCAGAAGAACACGACGTATTTTACTCCCCAGCTCATTCACTTTTATTCGATCTCGGTTCTCAGTCTGAACATGAAATTCACTTTTGCCGCTATTGTTGCTTCAGGTGCTGCTGTCCTTGTCAGCGCGGCGCCACAACCTCGCCAGAACTGTCCCGAAGCCACTCGGTTTGGTGTCGTGACTATTTCCCCCACCACCGTCTCCCCTGGCCAGGTGAGAGACCCTTTCCCATGCCCGTGATTGATCCCCAACTCAGAATGACCAACGCACAGTTCATGGACATAAATACCGACTTTACTTGCGCCATTAACAGCTTTGGTATTCACCCCGAATTCACGGATTACTACATCGAGGTGCCGGATAACAACAACGGACACGAGCCTCCGATCCTCCTCGCTCGTCTTAACGCGCCTAGCGACACCAACAGCTCAATGACGGTCACTGTGTGTTGTTTATTTGCATTGCACGCATCACACTGATTCTAAAATCAGGTCCCTATCGCAAATTATGTCACGAACGCGAGCTATGCGGTGGTGCTGGACACCATCTACCCGCTCAACGGGCCCAACGGCATGCTTTATTCTGTTGTTGGCAGTGTTCAGACGCCAATCACCATCAATCTCTAAGCTTGATACTTTGTGGACTTTTTAACTAGTTAGTAGTGTACTTTATCGGGATTGGGGTTAGGATTTGTAGAGTCATCTGTTTTTCCATATTTGGCTCAAAGAGCGCGCATTTTCTTAGTCACTTTGCTGTGTAGTCAAAATGCTTGTTGTCTAACGTGTCAAACCACGACGATCATGGCAGCGACGGCAGACCACCAAATGTCGCTTACAGTCGCACCGAGAGGCAGCTCCTCCCACCTCAACAGACCAGCCAGACAACTCGTCCCCGCCTTTCTCCAGAAACTATACGAGTGCGTTTCCCCATCTAATCTCAGTCCAGGGGCTCGTCTGCTCATGCACTCGGTGCGTCACAGAATGGTGAACGACCCTGCAGACCAAGATCTCATACGATGGTCTGACGCGGGCGACTCCTTCTTTGGTAGGCACTCCCCCTCTCTTTTATCACGCGCTCGCGGTCTCACCGCGTCTGCTGCGCTCGCCCGCTCACGCTCCTCCTCGTGCCAGTCCTCGATCAAGAACGCTTTGCAAGCGAAGTCCTCGGTCGCTGGTTCAAACACAAGAACTTTAGCTCCTTTGTCCGTCAGCTGAACATGTATGGCTTCCACAAGATCCCCCACCTCCAGCAGGGCGTCCTCCGCGCCGACTCGGAGACCGAATTTTGGAATTTCGAGCACCCTCATTTTTTACGTGGCCAGCCGGACCTGCTGTGTCTTATCCAGCGCAAACGGCAAGCACCCACGACCGGCGACGATACGCACACAGCGCCGCCTGTTGCCGCCAAGGATGCTACGGGCAATGGAGCGGTGGGCGCGCTGTCTGCGAATCAGATAGTGGACATCAACTCGATCGTGAACGGGATACAAGTCATTAAGCGCCATCAAGCGGCCATTTCTGCGGACTTGAACGAGCTCAAGAGTTCGAACCAACATCTGTGGCAGGAGGCAATGGCGGCGAGGGAGAGACACAAGAAGCATCAAGATATTATCAATCGGATTCTGAAATTTCTAGCGGGCGTGTTTGGGCATGGTGAAAGCCAGATGAGGAAGGAGGAGGATGGGTCGCATACGGTGGTCCGCAAGCCTCAGAGACTGATGATTGCGGATGGCCGGAGCGGACCAAATTCCGACGTTGCAGAAGACGAACCTAGGTCGAGCACGGAGAGTACTGGATCGGCGAGTTCGGCGAGTGCGTTCTTTGTCCGCCATGTTTCACCCTGCGGTACTAAATTGGTCACGTGACGTCAGATTTCTTTGAGTCGATGGATACGCCGACGGGACAAACTACGGAACCCTCGACGACCCCCCGGACCAGCGCTAATCCTCAACAGTTGGCCCCCAACCCGAATCAGGGAGCACCAAACCCACTCCCTGGAATTAATTCGCCACGCATACCTCTGACGTTCGACTACACGCCGACCAACGTATTGTCACCGTTTACCCTCTCGCTTCTCGGAATTTCTTCAGACGTGGATTCGCTTGCACTCCAACAGCAGGACGACCGACTGCAGAAATCTTACAAGAGTGCTGCGGATATTAGCACCGATGTGGACGACCTGCAAATTAATATTCAATCACTTATCCAGAGCTTAGGTCTCGACCCATCGTCACTGGACTCGACTGGAACGCACTCCGATCTTCCTCCCGCAGCCGCAACCACAACCGCCGCTGCCCCCACGCCGCCACTCCCCTCTGGCGATGTGGACATGTTCCCGCCTGTAAACATTGGGGGTGGGCAGGACTTTGACTTTGACGCGTTCTTAATGGACATGCCGCGGGCAAACGAGGATGATGGGGACCTGAACAAGTTGGCGGAAAGGCTAGATCCGTCGGCGGTGGTTGTTCCCAAGGTGACGGATTCGTCCAAAATCGCGAACGCGTCCTCGGAGCAACTACACGCGTTTTTGGACGAGGTGGCATCGCAAGACGGGAGCGAAGGGCCTGGGGGCGGTAGTGGGAATGGGGGTAGTAATAACGGCATTCCGCAGATGCACGGACCCCCAGCGTTCCACAAGGTTCCGACCGGAACGACGCCTGGCGTGGCGACTAGCGGTGCCGCGCGTGGGCGGAAGCGCAAGTCGGATGTCATTGTGGAGCCGACCCATGCAGCGCCAGAAGCGGAGGCAGTGGCGTCTGCTACAACAGCCGCTTCTTCATTAACGGGGAACAAGACGAAGCGGAAGAGATAGGAGACCGACATGGGTGGCGATTATTGCACATGGGATGTCGGTCGTTTTCGGCGAAGTTGGGAAACTGGAAACCTGTGTTGGTGTCCGGTGAAGCATGCAACGAAAATAGAAAAAAGGTCAGATTTTCCTTCTTTTGATGCTGGCCTTGTGGATTGTTTGTGCATGTCCATGGGGGGGGGCATGTGTAAAACTATTTGAAGGATGGGTTGGTTGAGATAAATTTAACTACCAGGTCCCATTCCATTTTCTTGCTGATACACTAGTTTTGTACTTGTGTCTCTCCATGTAAAAGTAGGTGGTGTAGTCGTCATGCAAAACACATGTAACAATTTACACAACATTGCAGACTCGATTAGATCAGCACACGCACGATGGCGACTCACAACGCAGTCCTTCCTCATGCGTTGGCCACCCAGGGAGTTAAAAAACTGAGAAACAAACGCGTCGTTCTGGCATCTGCCAGCCCTCGACGGAGCGAGATTCTTCGGACGCTCGTAAGTGCTCACATCTCCGCTTTCTTAATGCATCGCGGTCATCCGAGGAAAAGGGTCTCGCTCCCGAGATCGTGCCCTCTACGTTTGCAGAAAACTTGCCTTTGTCGTCGTTTGATGATGTCCACGAGTACCCTGTGGCGACTGCGATGCACAAGGCGGTCGAGGTGTACGAGCGACTCGTTGTGAGTGTGTATGATTCTTTCCAAAAGGGTGCTCTCTTGAAAGTAGTTACATACGCGCGCGCATGCGACCAGACCGAGAAACCTGATGATCCTCCGGACCTCGTCATTGGAGGTGAGTTGTGTCCCGCCTCGTGATAGGCGATTTCTAAATGACAGGACGACTTTGAAAAAACGCGGTCAGCGGATACGGTAGTGTTGACGCACGCGTTGCCGTCGACGACGCTGGAGATGGAGATGGGCACGCGGCAGGAACTGTTGGAGAAGCCGGTGGACAAGGCGGATCATGTGCGCATGTTGCAGGATTTGAACGGGAACGCGTGTGAGGTCGTCACGGGGGTGTCGTTGGGTGAGCCGTGTTCGAAACGTTCTTTCCGATGCAGTGGTGTGACGACAACACATCTCTCTATGAAGTGTACCCGGTTCTCACTTCGCCGGGTTATACGACAAAGTGAGTGGCTTTCGGAGAGCAAGTGTCATGGTCGTGGACTTTTTTTTTTTTTTTTTTTTTTTTTTGCCAGGCAGATAGATGAGAGGACGATGGTCTATTTTGCAGAAAACCCTCTTCATATTCTTAAAGCATATGTCGAGAATGGAGAAGGGTTCGACAGGGCAGGTGGGTTTGCGGTGCAGGTATGGCAATTTGTCTGTGAGAGCCAGAAAACCGCACCCCCGTAACTGATCACGCGGACGACAGGGTCTTGGAAGCATTCTTATTCGCAAGATCGATGGTGATTATAACAACGTTGTTGGTTTCCCTGGAGCGTCGTTTTTCCAGTTGTTAGACTTACTGGTGGAGGAAGACGAGGACTTTTTAGAGATGTAAACCAGTCGTGATTACTGTGGTTGACACAGCATTTCTGACAAATTATGAGACCTGCGGGGCGGTGGCCAAACCACAGACACACACGCCCACCAGTGAATTGTACAAAAGCCTGACTAGCGCGCTGCTTTCTTGCTCATTTATCTTTTCTTCCAGGACTCTCACCCCATCGATACGACACAAACCACACCACTTTTATCTAGTCACATTCCATGTCGGGCTTTGCAGCGCTCATGGCGCTTAGCGCCTCGCAGACAAAGGAAGCCCAGGGCGCCGTGCAGTCTGCCCTCGAACAGCGTCAGCGCAACGAAGCGCTCAAGCGCAAGAAACAGGAAGAGGCCGAACGCAAGGCCCGCGAGGAGGAGGCGAAGCTTCGCCAGAAACGCTTCGCGGACGAGAAGCGACAACGCGAGCAGGAGGCCCGGCGGGCGGCGGAGGAAGCTCGTCGTGCAGCCGAGCAGGTTCGGCGTGAGGAGGAGGCGCGGAACGCACTCTTGTACGGTCCCAAGAAGGCCAAGCACGGCGGACCGAGGTGGCCGACATCGCAGTCTGGGATGAGGGAGGAAGTCCGGCGACGGGTGGCAGGAGAGCTGGGTGACAACGACGACGACGACGACGGGTCGCCTGGGATGGCGCTGACGAGGGAGGAGAAACGGCAGCGGAGGATGGAGGCGGAGATGCGGCGGACCTATCAGCTCAAGCGGTCGTTGTCGGGTGGGTACCACAAGGCCGGCCGCCGACTTCCAGGTGGGGCCGTCGATGCCCCAGCGTCGGCTGCCTCCGATTCTGGGTCCTCTGCGCAGTCGGTCAAGGCTCGGCTCACCGCGCTGCCCAACACGCTCACCAAGTTGAACGTGAACAAGCGGGACACGAGGACGATCGACGAAATTCTACAGGACAGGGCCAAGGCGAAGAACACGACCCTTGACGGGGATGATGCTCGCGAATTCAACGATTGGTTCGGCAAAGCCAAGAAGAAGGAGCCGACGTATGTACCTTCGAGCGCCTCGACGTCTTCTTCGACTCCAAATTCGCCGAGGCCGGCCGTGGGCACGAGTAAGTGTCGTTTTCTTTTTTCTGTCTTTGGTCTACGCGTCTATTGGCCATTGTACCCAACTGTCGTGGTCGTGCACAGAGTCCGTCTTGCAGCCGCCGGCTCCGGCCCCAGCTGCAAATGGCAAGATGGCGTTCCATCCGAGCGGCGTCAAGTCGTTGTCGTCGTCGTCGTCGTCTTTGTCTTCGCAGTCTAGACCTGCATCGAGCACCAAGCCGTCCTTGTCGACGATTCCAAAGGTCGTCAAGTCCTCTTCGCAATCGAGGAGCCCGGTTCCGAGGAGCCACCCTTCCAAATCAGGGTCCACGTCGGGAGGTGCGCCGCTTCGATCCGGGGGTGGCGCACCCAAGAAACGGCCACGGTCGCCTTCGCTCTCGCTGTCGCCTCCTCCACCGAAACGACGAGCGTCCGAGCCCGAGAGCACGCTGAGCTCGGAGATATGGAAGCTCTTTGGGAAGGACCGACGCTCGTACGTCGCACGGGACGTTCTGAGTGATGACGAGGACATGGAAGCCGATGCGAGCGTGTTGATGAAGGAAGAAATGCGCAGGCGAGTTTTTTTTCGTTATTTCTTTCTTCGTGTGCGCCGACTCAAGTCACTGACGATATTTTTGTATTACAGTGCCCGCCTCGCGAGACGCGAAGACGTTATAGCTATGGAAGAGGAGAAGCGCCACGAAGAAGACAAGCGTCGACGAAAGCGCGAACGCGAGATCCGCGAGAGGCAGGGCATGTGAGAATACATGTGTCCTGTACGTTCCGTTGCGTTTATCGTTGCTCGATGCCTCCCCGTGCTACACTGCAATAAACTACTCCTGTCGCACCCTGCTTTCTGTTCTACGCGTATTATTCCCCGGGTTTGGAACCCCTCCCCCCCAAGTGTTTTCTTTCCTCAACGGTTTACCGTCTGAATCGTTGCTGCTGCTTCTTCCTCTCGTTCTTGAATTATAGCTAGATGCGACCAGGTAACCCACCATCCCTCCCTCCCACCGAGGAATGTCATCACTCACTATAACCAACCCATCATTATCATCACCATCACCATCACCATCACCAT
>JBBPUL010000834.1:0-14258 GCA_038094675.1 Spongispora temasekensis
AAACCACCAAACAATGGCACAAGAGAAGTACCTTCCATCAGACCAGTGAAGGCAAAAAAAGCCAGAATGTGAGCAATGTTGAAAACAACCATGGTGGTGGCCTCCAGATCATCTGCACTTGTAGTGACGAATACGCAGTCTCTTCGAGAACCTTCCTTCCTCCAGAGTGGTGTGGAATGTATAAACTCCTTTTGCATCCCACTGATGCTGCTTAGATTGCTAGGTGCAAAAAAATGTGCATACACTGAGTTGTACACATTTATATGGCCATCATAGTGAGGGCAGTCTGAAAGAGGTATTTCTGTTGGGTCATTGTCAGGGTGGTACTGGTCAAAAAGAAAATGCCTTATCAAGTTAACTAAGTTGGGGATACCCAATTCAGTTGCCAAGGCTGGTAAGGTGTGTGCTCGGTGGTGCTCTAGAATCTCTTGTAAGATAATGATGAAACACTTCATAAAATAGAGCTTACATGGAGTGTGCAACAGTTTCACTTAGATGAGAAGGTCCCCAGTCATACAGTCAGGTGTAGAACATTCATTATCACCAAGAATGCTCACTGAGTGTCAAGCTTGAGGTGAAACTGAGTCTGCATTTTCCTCGTCATTCACAGACCCAGTAGCCATTGTCTGAGCTACAAAAAGAACAAAAGTAAATCAACTATAGTCGTAAAAATAAAATAAAAAGTAGAACATACCAAGCGCATTAATTGCAGCTGAGAGACAAGATCTGTTGAGCATTTTTCAGTTGTTGAAGTCAACATGTGAAGCAGCAATCTTGTCAAGTTATTGGTTTGTCTGGAGCATCTGGCCAAGTGCATTAAACTTGCTAGAATGGCGCCATGGCTCTTTGACTGCTTTAATGTGCTTGCATTCTGTGATGGATGAACACAGGCCATTTGGTGCACCAAAGAGGCAAATAAGAGATGGGTAGTAGTGGTACTCATCCAGGCTATTGTCCAACTATTAACCTGCTATTATGGAGCTATTATGGTACTATTATTGACACTAGAGTAGCATAAGAATTTCGACTAAATTCGCATTCCGATCATGCCGAGGCTTCGGGCCGGACTATCCCTCATTATATAATACTTCTCGCTGAATATTCTAAGTTCAACGTTTGATTGAGCAAAGCAAAATGTTTTAAAATAGTATGATTGATTTGGTGGGAGATGGATAAAATCAGATAAATCACCCATTCTCCCTCCCACTACGTTACCATGCCCTGATCTTCTATGAAACATCAGTTGTTGGCCAAACTTGGCGCACTAGAATACCGTATTTTGCTTGTGAGAATCAGGAACTTGGAGCAGCGCCTGGAAGAAGAGTCAGATGTTAGCTCGGAGGAAGATGATGACGATGAAGAACTTACCATTATCCTCCCACCCACTCCGCCCACCCCACCCACTCCATTCCTATCTGACATTGAATCCGACTCAGCGACCAGTTCTTCGGAGTCAGTCGACTCAACAGATGCCAGGGAGGCACAGTATCAGGACCTGTTGGAAGCAATCAGGGCACTCCGGAATGAAATACAAGCTTCACGTACCATAAATCGAGTTGCCATACCCGTGATGCATGTGTCACAACTCCACCTCCTTAATCACTTCGCTGACTTCCGACCTCACTTGTTTTGGAAGAAACTGCGTGTCAATCCTGACATCTTTGACTGCATCTTAGATCAGATCAGTGACCATGAAGTTTTCCAATCCAATCCCACTCACCCACAGCTTCCAATCACGATCCAACTCGCAATCTTCTTGAATCCGGTGGGTCACTACGGAAACGCTATAGCAACAGAAGACGTGGCCCAATGGGCAGGCGTTAGCATCGGATCAGTGGTGAATTGCACGAACTGCACCATGGCAGCAATTCTTGCACAACACGATGATTTCATTTATATTCCTGAAGATGATTCAATCGATGCAGAGTTGGCACGATGGTTTGTAGAGTCGAAGTCTTGTGAGGCATGGAACAAAGGCATCTTCGCAGCAGACGGATCGACGTTTAACCTGTTTGAGAAGCCATTACTATATGGTGATACATTCATCGACCGAAAAGGAAGATATTCGTTAAATTGTCAAGTAAGTGAACATACCTGATAATCAAATCATAGGCAATCGCTGAAGATCATAGCTCGTTGTAATGCCCCACAATCTTCTGATTGTTGATTATGGGTTGGGACATCCAGGTAGCATTCACGATGCATATGCGTTCCAAGGCACATGGATGGCAAAGGAGCCAGAATCAATTCCTGAGAACCACTGGCTTTGGGCTGACAGTGCGTACCCAACGAAACTGTGGTGTGTTGTACCCTTCAAGGGCATGCGAAGCGCCCCATTGACGGAAGCACAAAAACTGTTCAATAAGTATCTATCAAGGGTATGTAGATGATTGGCACATACCCGAGATATAAAATAGCCAACTGAAACATTTGTTTTGAGGTGCATGTTTGTGTGGAACATGCATTTGCAGCCCTTAAAGGGCAGTTTCAGTCACTTCGGGAACTTCGTCTTCACATTCGATCCCAAGATGACTTGATGTATGCCGTCTGTTGGGTCCGATGCTGCTTGATCTTGCACAATATGGTTGTCCAGTTTGAGGAGAAGCTGGGAAAAGAGTCATCAGTACCATGGGCATGTCAAGAATCAAGCAGCACAGCAAATGAAGTGGGTTCAGTGGTAGTTACCATCCCCACCAGTACACCAGGACAGCAGTTTCGGGTGAAGTTGATGGATGACTTGTTCACAGCATTGGAAAGACACAAATATATCATCAACCCTGAAAACGGCTTAGGGGACTCATAGCGTAGCAATACATAGTGTATTACAAATAATCTGAATACATGACAGGAAGCTGCAAAAGAAATCAAAAAAGGGAATTACTGGCACGGTAATGAAAGGCTGACCAAAACAACGAATACAAACACATGGCGACTTCTAGCTTGTACCAGATGGTCCAGGAGAAAAAAAAAAGAGGGAGCAGAGGGATTGTTGTCGCCTGCAGAAAAGAAGGGACCAGCAGCAGAAGAGGGACCGGTGACAAAAGAGGGACCAGCGGCAGAAGAAGGACTGGCGACAAAAGAGGAACCAGCAACAGAAGAGGAACCAGCGACATCGGAAGAGGAACCAGCGACATCGGAAGAGGAACCAGCGACATCGGAAGAGGAACCAGCTAGGGGCAGGAGGCCAGGAACAGAGGGGACCATGATGGAAGAGGATAAATGGAAGGGGAAGCTAGTGCCAAGCGAGTTGAAGAAAGGGCCACCACTGAGTGGCAAGTTGAAACCAAACAGGACCGCAGTAGTGCTGTGGGTCCCAGGAGTCAAGTTAGCACCAGGTGACATCATAGTAATCGCCATCTGCTATTGGTAAGCCATCTGTAGTCACACCAGCTCAATCTCCTGTGCAACTCTCTGTGATTGCTCCTTGCTCAGCTCAATCTCGAGCCTTTTAAGCATTTCTTCATGTTTGAACTTGGCATCAGCCTGATCCTTCTGGATGGCAAGCTGATCGCATTGATTATCGAGCTCCTGTTTCCGTAGGGCAAATGTGTAGTGAAGGGCCTTACTGGATGGCACACCAGTGCTGCTGGATCCCTCCTCCATCAGGATATCACTAGCAGCCTTATCCAGCTCCTCTGCTTTTGACGTGTATGGGTTTGACAAATTTGATACCTTTTGGGCAGTGGAGCTAACAGTAGATCAACCACTGTCAGTTATCTTGCCCAGTGATGAGCCCACTGAGCTGACTGGGCGAGAGTACGGAGAGGGCCTTATGAAGGTGCTGTGGTCATCATGCATACGTGTTTTTCCCTTTGACTTTGAAGTTACCATCGACCCTGTCGGAGAGCCTGGAAGCCGCACTTGGCTGGAAGATGCCTGAAGATTTGGAGTGAATCACACAATGCAAAAAAATAAAATAAAACATACCCGATGAAGCAGTATTACTTCAATGTCAGGATCATCCTCAAAGTTGATGGGAACGTCATCATCCACTGCCATGTTCCCTTGCCCATCGTCATAGCCATCAATGCTTGCCACAGTATCACCTGCCGCAACCAGAGAATCCACACCACCATTCACATCTCCACTGACATCCAGATCTTGTCCATTTACCGCCTCTTCATCCATAACCATGCCTTTCAACTTCGACGGTGATTTCTTTTGGATAGACTTGAGGAAGTGTTTGTCATGCTTGACCTTGACGTTAGGTTTTGATGAAATGAGTTCACTGTCAAATGAGGGGATGTTGTTCCATATGGGGTCGAGATCTTGGTAGTATGGGAATTTGGAGAGTACATCTTCTAGTGGGAGATGAGAAAAGGTATTGTAGATATGATAGAAAACATACCCATGAGGTTTTCTGACTCCATGTCCGAGTCGTCACCATGACCACGAGGTGCAACACCAGTGCCTGTGCTTCTGAATCGGGCACGTTGTTCACGATACTTTGTCTTGAGACTATGATGCATTGGATGAGTTTCGAATGACATGAAAGAATAGTACTCACATTTGCAAACAATTGGTCACTGAAGAGGCACATTTCACGGGATCTTCGGCATAAGCAGCATGGAGTTCAGGATCACTCTCAAATATATGTTTTGCAATTGCAGCAGTGACCTCCTTCTTGTTTTTTCCAGATGGCTTGTCCTCGGGGCTGAGCCTAGGAAGTGGTGTGGATGATGTGCAATCATGGAATAAAATATGCCGATCAGCGGCATGAGTGGTGATCCACTCCACGAGCAGATCGGTATGCCTGCCTTCCCATGTGATCTTGGGGAAAGCGGGAACAGTGGGAGTGGGAGCGGGAGCAGCGGGGGCAGGAGCAGGAGCAGGAGGTACAGTCGCAGCCTTTGTTCATGCTTGCCGTTTCTTTTGAGGTGCTGGTAAGTCTGTCATAATGATTAATGTGGTACTTGCCCTCCGAGTCAGAGCAGCTCTATTCTTCACAGCCATATATATATGGCTGCCTATTTGAGCTTGAAGCCTAGAGGAGCGTCAAGGACGAAGGGCAGGCATTATTAATGTTTAAAGTCCGCACGGCATAATCCACTAGAAGGCACATTTCTGGCAGCGAGAACAGCCCCAAAATAGCCAGATAATAGCCGCATAATAGCTGGGTTGAGTACCACTAGTGTTTCATGGCATGTTGGCATGGCAATGAGAATGTTGTGACTACTGGATTGTTGCCAGACATAAACATGTGTCAGTAATCATGGAATTGAGTGAGTGCATCTTCAATTTCTTGAAGTACCTTCTCTGAAATTATGTGTCGATGAACCAAGTAGCAAAATTCTAAAAATGCATGGAGTGTGTGAATGATCTCCACAGGCACATAACCTTCAATAGCAGCAATGTAAACCTAGTGAATGTATAATCAGTGCAAGCCAAGAAGCGAATCCATGTACACACCTTCATTAAAGCTTTTGAGTTGTCACCTGTCCACTGCTTGAAACGCTGACCTTGAGGAAAGCATCACAGTCCAGTAAATGGTGTGACTACAGCAATGCTATGGATGGCTTAGTAGTGCAGTAATATAGGAAAAATCAAGCCTACCAGCGATCAATATCATCCAAAATCTGGTTGGCATTCTTTTTTGAGTGGTTAGAGTTAATATATGAATAGACCCAGTCAACGAGGTGATCCTTGAAGCACCCCTTGATCAACTGGTGTAGGATATCAGGAGTGATTAACTGGTGTATATCTGTATGAGGAAAATCATTTGTAAATGGCTGAGGGAGATCAATGCATGACTGAACCATCTTAAAAAATAAAGAAAATATGCACGGCAAGCTCTCCAACAAGACCATACTCAACCCACATGGTATTCATGTCAGTTTCTTCGAAGAGTGTTTTATTAAATATATGAGTATAATCAAGTGCATCATCATTAAGATTCTCCTTTAGGGCATGACATCTGGGAAAAGTTAGGAAAATGGAATTATCAAAATAAATGTAAAGTATACCTTGGACACCAGCCTCAGATAATACAGGTAAAAAGAACCTGTTCTTCATAATCGGTGATATAAGGACCAAGGCCATATATTATGCATCAGAAGTGGCCATCATCATACTTGACCACTTCGGGGGTAGTCATTGCTTGCTTGAATGGCTGGAGGATGGCAGATAGCGAACAGTGGAATAACTGTCTTTGGAATGCCTGAAAGTTGGCATCAGCAGAATGCTCATTCATGGCTGAAATTAACCCGATGAGCAACATCAATCAATGATGGATGAAATTATTAATAGCATAGAGTAGACTTACTTTTAGGTATAGCCAAGAATCTGATAAGGACAAGCACATCTCGGTGGGCATGGCAAATATTATTGCATACGTTTCTGACTGACAGATATAATGGATAGTACTCATTGTTTCCAGTGGTAACTGAGACAGTGGTTTTGTCACTACCTAAGATGATTGGCACAAATGTGCTGCCAACTGTTGTGGCATCTTCAGCAATAGTGTCCTGAAGATGATGCATATAAGTGAACCAGTGGTAGTAGAGGAAAATATGAAACAAACTGCCTGTCTCCAGGCCCATTCACTAGATATAAAGTCTTTGTACTGTCTGGATCAGTCTTTGGTCAAATATTCTTCAAATGGATGAAAGTCCATTTCATCTGCAAAATCAGGATTATGAAGAATTTGGTGGACAACCTGGTGAGGGTCATGAAACCACACATCATACTTCTGGAGCATCTAGTCAGGAGGATTCTCATTGGGGATATTGCCTGTGTAGTTGACAGAGAAACTCTGCCACTTGACGTTTCCAATGACTGTGGCATCAATGACCTCATGCAGGTGCTGAGAATTATGGAATGAGGCATCTTCACCATAATGACATAGTGAAGCTGCCCATAGATCAAGTAGCACATTTATTTTATTTGCTGGCATTTGACATTTTGAGTAGAGGAACTCAGCTATTTCGAATTAAAGTTGATCTTCATAAGGGAACTAGTTGTTTTCATCGTTGGTGTAAGCAGGTGGAGGAGTGCCTGGTGGAAGGAAGTTGCCATGTTCATCATATGGCAGGGCTAGAAAACAATGAGCTTAATTACAACCCACCAAAAAAGAAAAAAGAAAAAAAAGCTTGCCTGAGAGCTTAGGATGATAATGCCGATAGTACTTGTCATGTGGACCATAAAATTTGACATTCACATTGGCAGGTTCAGGGTCTTCAGGTGGCCCAGGTATTTCATTGAAATTCTCTTGTGCCCAACCATCTTTGTCTACATCATTTGGCAGATCCAGAGGAGCCGGAAAAGGTGGGGGAGATTGATGTGGTGAGAGGGATGGTGACCCTGCCCAAACAGGAGGATCAGGTGGTGGTGTTGACACAGGATGTGCAGACTGAATATGAGTGGTATGACCCCTAAAGGACTGGAAAAGGCACTTACACCCAGAATGGGTGCAAGGGATCTGTAATGCTCAGGGGCTGGTTCGACTGGGCATGCAGGAGACATCTAAGTTTGCAGGGAGGATGGTCTAATAGCTCCAGTATTAGATAACAATGTTCAACTCACGGTTAGGCGGTACCTACAAATTTCAGATCCAATCAAATATTTAGTTTGCCATAGTTTTTTTCCTGACCACAAAGTACTGCCAATTCTGCCAGGGGTTCTCAGGCACACCTGTTAGGCAAAAATAGTTACATTATCGATGTCATCAAGAAACACTATGTTAATGCGGATCTTCCTGTCAAGGCTGACTTCCGCTGGTCAAGGTAATTTATCCCAACAGCTATGCTTTGGTGCAGCATCCAGGACAACATGTGGGACATTCCTGATGATAAACTTGCAGCTGGCCTGCAAAATGTTTTCCGTGTGGTGTATCCCAATGTGAAGTATCGTGTAATGGTTAATGGCTCAGTGTTTGCAGTTGTAAGCACAGTTTTTGTTTTATTGTGGTCACTCATGCACTTGCTGTCTCAGGCATCTCAATGTGTGAGTGAGTGGCGGAGCACCTTTGGCTCCACTGCCCTCATTATGATAATTGACTTCTTCTCCGAGTCAAAGCTCAATGATGGCATTGACTTCAAGCATGCCACTGACTATTTGATGTCTGATTATCATTTCTTACATGAAGATACTGATGCCAAGACCTTGGGAAATGATGGCATGTTTTGTTCACCTTTTATCCTCAAGCTTATTGCCAGAAGTCATCTTTCAGTCACTGCATCAGAGATTGCAGACATTCTGGGTTGGGATTTAAAGGCAGTGACAACTGGGGAGAGTGGAGCTGGAGTCATAGCCATTGTGGCTGCTGTGGTATCACATTTTTTATATCATCTCTTCTCATTGCTAATCTATTTTTAATCAACTTGAGTATGCCATTCGACTCATTTGTGACAGAGTCATTGTTGTCAAGGATGTTCTAGCAGAATGAGATGCTAACCCTGATACCAGGAACAAAATTCGACTTCCCAAGATGACCAATCCGCTTATAGACCATAATACTTCTGGTCTCTACCAGTTTTTGGCATTGAATTGGGTAGATGATACCACAGCTTACAAAGAATCAATCCAGGCCAGAGGAGCTGGTTTCACTACTGAAACATTTACTCACACACAAGCACTTAAGCTGGCTACTATAAAATGTGGTACTTCAGATGGGGCTAGTAATGCTGCTCCAAACCCTTGTGTATTCTTGTGTAATGTGCCATCTTCCTTAGGGTTGTTCGTCTGACTGACAACACCAATATTAGAATGTTGTGATGTATTGACATTGCTGTATTCTCATCTGCTCCTCTGAATCACTCAGCTTCTCTATCTGCCATTTCATTAATCCCCCCACCTGTACTATTTTCATGCCATATTACTGTAATTTGTGGCAGACTCTTCAGTCAAAAAGAGTTGTACCCTTGGTTCCCCTGAACTGTACATTTGCCTGTATATGTAGGCCTGGCTGGGGTGCAGCTGGAGGGTGTATCATTAGGTCGGCCAGCATTGTAGCTTTGGTACCTACAAGTGACCAAATTATTTATGCCTGCCAAAATGGTCAGGCCCTGCCGCATAGTCTGATGTGTAGTCAAGGCAATATATATTTGTGAGACCTGTGGTTTTGGAGGGAGCAGGATCATCTGGGCTGAGTATATAGAACATACCCTTGCTGCAGCCCCAAGCCAAGATTGTCTGGATCCAGCTGGATACAGCCATTGGTTGCAGTTGGTGCCTGGTGATCATGACCCATTATGGAAGGCACTCCAGAAGGGGCAAGTGCAGCCAGGAATTCTTATACATATAGCATAAATGTGGAGATGGGAATACAAGCATGTCCAGACCTTGTGATTTGACCCGATGGTCTGTACATCCAATGTGGCTGCATACTCAAGAGTTTACTGTTTGGTGAGGTTGTAGTTCCAGGCCTGGCCATGCTTTCATAGTTGTGATTATCTGGCCAGTGCAGATAGTACAGGCATATATCACACTGTATTCCAGGGCTCAGCTGCATCTGCCCAGTACTGAGTATGCAGCTGGTTCCATTGGTACAGCCAGGTGATAGATCATATCTCCAGGCCCAGCTGCACCTGTAGAGTAGTGAATGGCTGGCCGGCCCACATATACAGACACATGTCATACTGTATCTTCAGGCCTGGCTGCACCTTTACAATTTGGAATAGTATCTGGCCAGCCCTAATAATACAGATATCGGCTGGCACCTGCTGTATTACATAGGCCGGCCACTCAAGGGTATGTGGTGATATACATGCATGGCCAGGGTGAGGAATATGGGCTGATACCTGCTGTATTAGGTAGACTGGCCGGATATTGGGTAATTTATGGATGCAGCCGGACCTAGGAATATGGATGGGCACACCTCAGGCAGCACATTCTCAGTACCAATATAGGCCTCAGAGGCCTATTTTTAGACTCTCATTGCAAGTCATCTGAGTCTCTGGTAAAGCTTGAGTAGGTTGAGGGAAGCTCACAAAGGACTTTAGACAAGTTCTTGAAAAAGCATAAATGCTCACTTGGATAGCTGAACAGGTTCTTCGAGAGAAAACCCCTCAGAGGTGGTTGTCAAACCACTGAAGAATCCCACATAATAGGCTATAGGGGACTCTTGAAAGTGATGCCAAGGGTGGACAGGCACCTGCCATACTAGTATCTTGCTGGGTATTTGGTGATACACAGGCCCAGCCAGGGCTAGGAATATGGGCTGGCACCTGCTGTATTACATAGGCCGGCCAGGTATTGGGCAATTTATAGGTGCAGCTGGGCCTAGAAATATGCAGAGGTACTATCTGTGCTGGCCAATTTGCCCTGCTGGGCTCTGGAATACAGGCTTGTACCTGCCATATGAGCTAGGCTGGATGGGTAGTATTGGGTAATTTACAGGTGCTGCCGAACTCTGGACAGACTGGAATATGTGCATGTACCTGCCATATAGTCCGTAATACATGTGCCGGCCAGGTATTGGGTGATTTACATGTGTGGCCAGGCTCGGGAATACATGCATGTACCTGCTGTACTACCTGGCCCAGCTGGAGTAATTGGTTATACACAGGCATGGCTGGGGCTAGGAACCTGGAATTGCCATATCCTCTGGCTGGGTAGTAAGGAATGAGGCGAAATGCCACGTATCGCAGCTTTGAGACTGCCCCATCCAACTTGGCCAAAAGGTAGGATCCTCTGGTTGTCCTGCGAAGGATGACCATTGGCCCAAGATACCTCGGCTTCATCTTTTGGTTCAGCTCCTTCTCTATGTGCATGTTTCACACAAGGATGAGGCTTTCCGTGCGAAAATTGAAGTTCTTGATCCAATTTTTGAATGCGGCTTCAAAGTGTTTGATAGAATTGAACTAAGCCTTTCGAACTCGCTGTGAGGTCGTCGGGCCTCTTCTGCAGCTGCCAAGCGCACCATGTGACAAGGCTGGTTGGTGATAGGGGGTCGGCATCTAAAGGGGGAATGAGGAATGTTGCCTCAGTGAGATCAAACGGGAAGAGGGGCTCGACGCTGTGGACCATGAAATAGGGCAAAAGCCCAGTCGACCGAAGCATGGTAACACACTCGGCCCAAAATACCGAGTGCATGGCAGTATGCCAGTGCGACTCCCCCCCCTCGGAGGTTTTAATGATGGCCTCCCGGACATCGTAATGACGCTGTTTGACCACCCCATTTGCTTGGGAGTTATAGGGGGAGATGCGGATGTGCCGAATGTGAAAGCGGTCCGCGAGGACATCTAGAGCAAGAAGAAAGGCGGAGCCATTGTCAGTAACAATTTCTGAGATGGGGCCCCAACGGCAGAGGATATCTTCAAAAATAAAAGAAGCAAGTGCGGTAGCATTCTTGGACCGCAACATATGCCACTCTGGGTAGGCGGTCAAGGCACACCGAGCTTGGATGATGTATTGGTAGCCACCCGAATGGGGCATCAACATTGTGTCCAAGTGGGCCTTGTGAAAGAGACCACTGATGATCGGTACGTTGGGGGGGATATGGAATCGATTGTTCTGCTGAATCTGGCACTTGTGGCAGGTGCGCACGAACCATTTGACATCATCGACTAACATCGGCCACCAGAAGCACAGGAGCAAGTGTGTCCGAACCATGAAGACACCCTTGTGCCTGAGGTCATCATGAGCCTCTCTAATCAGTTCATAGTGACAGCACTCGGGTGTGACTAGCTGATGGTGGCCATGTGGTTCCCAATGCCAAAGGGAGCCGTGGAGGAGGAAGAATTTCATCGCCAAATTGATGAAGGTTTGGAACTCTGCATCGGGAAGATCAGCGGGGCGCTCACAGGACTCGAGAAAGTCATGAATCTGACGAATCCGGGCTTCCTGAGCTGCGGCCTTGGTCGAACGTGGTATACTGTAGTAGGTGAGTCTAGTGGGGTGTCTGGCTTGGTAGAAGATGAAGTAAAAATAGAATGGTAAGGCATGTGCAAAGAAAGAGATGCAGGGTCCTCGGTAAGGGGTTTATAAATTGAAATGCTAGGGCCTGAATGCAAAGAAGGCTTGGTGTGTACCATGGAGCCCTGAGGAGCGGCTTGGTTGTTAAGCAATGTGATTGCAAACAAGTACGAGTCATCCAGCCATTCCTCGATGTTGTCATCATCAGGTGGATCATCATCAGATGGAGGGCGCCGAGACAGGCCATCGGGCCCGGCATGCTTCTCGGCAGATATGTGCTGAAGCTCGAAATGGAATAATGAAATGCTGGTGATCCAGCGGTTGATGGTCGCATTTGGCTGTAAGTCGGGATTGTTGATGATCTCTTTGACATACTTGGTGTCCATCTCGATGACAAGGTTAGGAACACCGAAAATAAAAATGCGAACTGCCCGAAGGGCGCGAAAAAGACCGTAGAGTTCGAGTTTAGCCTGCAAATAATGGCTCTCAATGGTCGTGAGGGAAATAGAACCGAAACGATTGGGATAGCATTTGCCATCATTGCCCTCCTGTGAGAGGATAAACCTGACCATGATGACCGAGGTGTCTACAGCGAGGACAACTTCTTGGCCTGACTCATAGTCTAAGTGGCGGAGCGCAGGGGACTTGATGATCTCATCCTTCAGATGAGTCATTGCTTCATGGTGCACATCACCCCATTAGAAGGGGACACCTTTTCAGGTTAAATTGACGAGCGGCCGAGCGATGGCTGTGAAGTCTTGGATGAAGATATGTATGATGCCGCAGGTGCCGAGGAACCTGCGAACCTGCGTCAAGGTCTCGCACTTGGGCCAGTCCCTAATCTTCTGGACTTTCGCCTCGTGCGGCACTCGGCCTTCAAAAGTGCACTTGTGCCCGATGATCATCGCATCCAGGGCGGCAAGCATGAACTTCTTCACAGAGACGGTGGCGTTGACATTCTGGAGGCATTGCAGAATCCTGTGGACAATGATTAGGTGATTCCAAATGAATTTTCGGATGCTGGGGTTCTTGGATATGGTCTCGTAAGTACCATCCAAGCATTGGTAGCAGGTGGTTTCGGATTTGACCGGTAGGTCGTCGATGAAAGGCATTGTATAGTGGGGGATTTCATCCTGTAAAATGAAGGCCATATCGGCTTGATAAACCTGAACAGCATTAGTGTGTCCCATTGGAAGAGTGGTGAGATGGTGGGGACTGAGAGGACTATTGAACATAGTCATGTCCCGAGACTCAGTGTGGAGCAGGCACTGATCGTAGCCAGTGAATAGGTCCATCATCCCATACACCGCATAGCCAGCGAATGACTCAGCGAGGTGCTCGATGAAGGGCAGAACCGAGGAGTCACGGATGGTGACCGCGTTGAGAGGTTGGAGGTCGTGGATGAGGCGGAGCGTCTTGCCATCTTGCTTGAGCACGCAGAACCACCGAGATTGGTAAGTGGTGGTGGATGGTTCATACACTCCCGAGGTGATTCGGTCTTTGATGATTTAGATCACTTGATCCCAGGACGACGGGGGAATTGGGATATTGTGCAGTACCCAAGGCGCATGGGGTACTGTCGGTATCTTGATGGGCAGGAAGTAGCATTCATCTAGGTGACCGTGCTTGGCCGGTACCCAAGCGAAAGCTGTCTCGTGGTTGCGAACAATCCACTGGACAAGTTTCAGCTCCTCGGGCCACAACCACTTCGCAGGATCAAGGTCAAGCGCATCAGCGTGTTCCTGTGTGTAACAGTCCCCAGGCACGAAGGCCAGGGGGTTAGTCAGCAAGGGTATAAGACCAAAAAGGGGCTCGGCAGGCAGGCGTCGAATCAGTTGGTATTCCTCACTAAGAGGACAGATGACAGGCCGAACCTTCTTTGCCACTGGTTTGTAAGCCAGCGCATGTGAAACAGAGTCGAAAGAATAAGTCTCAGAAAGTGCGAGGATGTGGGGAGGCGAAAGAGAAGACTGCATAGAAGAAAGAAATGAGTATGGAATCATAGGGTCTGATGAAATATGGTCCATTCTAAATTCAGCGGCCTGAACAGGAGAAGGAGAGCAAGAGTGGATGAATGCAAACGATGATGGATGTAACACTCCCCAACCTCTTGGTGGATCATCGATGTCTAAAAATCTGACTTGGGTGTGTGGTTATGGCTTTCGCACACTAGCCCCTTTTGGTACCAAGGGCACCCGTTGGTCCAGGGGTGGGTCAGCAGTTTATACATTTTCCCATTGTTCAGGTCGGTGAGGGTGATGGTTCATCAGAAAAACTTTTAAGTCATAATTAATCTGAATAATTCTTAAAAAATTATAATATAGCAATAAATGCATTTATTTCTTGATATCCATAGTTATATATATTTAATATTGTCAAATAAATATATCTAAGAACTCATATGT
>JBBPUL010000835.1:0-14253 GCA_038094675.1 Spongispora temasekensis
TGTACAGATCACAGCCACTCTGTGGAGGTCTGTGTGCCTCTGCATTACTAGGTACCTCTCTGTGATGTCTGTGAGACTGTGTAGCTCTGCAGATCTCTGTACAGACAGGTGCTGGTTTGCTGATGTATCTGTTTCATATATAATCATGGGTTATCTCACAGCCCGAGCATCATCGACTCAGTATCTGACTTGGTGAGCACCACATGTCACCAGCAGAAACCTTGTTCTAATTTCCCTTGGCACCTGAAGGAAGTGAACGAATAGTGCAAACATGAGCCTCATGTGGTGGAAGCACGCAAGGTTCAAATCTGGGTAAGCGAATATGCTTACGAACAATGAGAAAAGGCATGTCGGGAAATGAGCAGAAACTTTATAGTACACCCACACCCATGCATGGGTTCACACCAGTCTGAGTTGTCATTGTCATCACGGACGTCACATTGTGTTGTCGGCCATTGTTATCCTGTGTTGTGGTCATCATGGTTGTGGGTTGCGGTACCATAGGGTGGTAGTGGTGGTAGGGGCAATTGTGCCATCATCGCGTCGTTCGTGGTGATGGTGGTGGTGATGGTGCTGTTGTGTCATCATCACATCGTGGTGGTGGTTGTGGTGGTCATGGTCATATGCATCATAGTCATCACATCATGTGGCAGAAAAAGGAGGGAACAACAGGAATGTGCTCACCTTGGATGATGACCATTGTTGGCTATTCTGTTTCAGTGTGCATGGGGTGTGGAAAACGGCATCAAGACATCAGTATATGTGTGTGTATATGTGCAAGATATTCACCTTGGAAATGATGTCCACAAGCTCATCATTTCTGTCTGAGTGTCTTTAGGCCTGGTGGTTCCTGTTTAGGAGTTGTGATGGTGTCACAGCCATTGTTGTCATCAACATGTCATCACATTGGGATGTTGCATGGATGAGAAGCATGCTGAGTTATTGTGTGAGGGAGGGAGGAGGGTCAGACTCAGAATGATGTAGACGAGGGTGAAGATGAAATGTGCTCACCGTCTGATCATCATTGCATTATCTCCTTGTAGTTGTCCTGAGTTGTTGTGAGGGAGGGAGAAGACTCAGAATGGTGAAGATGAGGATGCAGGTACTCACCGTCAGCATCGTTGTGTCGTCGTTGTGTCGTTAGTTGGGGTTGCACTATTGTTGTGTTGTCATCATTGCTGAGCACTGAGTCATTGTGGCTGCCATGGCGGTAGCAAGTGAGAAATGAAGCTGGAGTGAGCGAGGGCACGAGCATCTCAGCACCATTATGAGCAACAGTGAGAAGGGGCCTTGTGTGGATAGGTACTGACAGCGACTTGGGAAACCTGTGAGCGACGTGACCTGTTGAATTCACATGACGGTACTACTGCAGTGGGCAGTATTCCTTTCTTGCAATTACATCCAAGCAAGGTGATCAGTGACACTTCACCATGCTGAGTTACTGACACATTCTCACTATGCTGGTACCGTCATTGTGAATGCCTTGCTGGGGTGCCCAATGACATATTGTTTTAGCTTTCTTATTTGCTCTTTTCCTCACTTCTGTAGTATTAATGGCTGGTCATTTTAGGTGTGCCACTGATCCATGTCTATTTGCTCTTTTTCTCATGTCTGATTACAGTAATGGCTGATGATTATTTTAGGTGCACTGCTGATCCATGTCAGCGCTCCTTTAACAGTAGTCGGGCTGTCACTCTTCATCGATTGGCATGCCAACACTATGCTGCATATGTCAGTAGTCCTCGAGGAAAGCAAGCTCTGTCCCAATCTTTTGATCAGCCATGCAAGAAAGCACGTGAAGAGGACAAGAATGTCATTCAGCTCACTCTGGCTGTTCCAAATTGTGCAACCTCATTCCACTCTGAGTCCTCAGAACACAACTGTATTCTTACTGAGGTGAGCACAACAGTGATAGCATGCTCAGAAACCACTGGTCAGAGTGCTCGGGCTGCAGAAGGTGCATCAGATCTTCAGATTCATGCTACTTCGACTGACCGACCTGACTTACTGACATCTTCTTGTCAGGTTTGGACTCATCATTTGCCTGCTCGATTTAGGGATATCTTGCCAGAACCACCTCTTCATGTCTCCATCCAACTCCATCCTGGCATTATCTCTCACGTCATACTACATGTCTTCGACTCTTTTCACACTGCATTCAATACATTTGGTATAGCCAGAGAGTACCAGCACTATCTAACATACAATCCTGATTGCTTCTTGTCTCTTGAGGAACTGTCTCACCAAAACTCTGCTAACGCTGTTGATGAGGATGCCCCAAGACTGCCGGCTGTCGCTTTCCTCCCACCTTGGCTGTGGAAATCAATGTCTGTCTGGTGTTTGATGAATTGGATGCTTTCTGGGAGCAAGCAGAAGTCAGCATCTGAAGTGACTCACTTGGCCAGCTCAGTTTTGACAGCTGACAACTTCTCTCCTGATGATCTAATTGGTTTCAATGCTCATATGGAGTTAAAGTGCTTGGATGCCTCCAAGAATGATCTTAACCCAGGGTCTCCCCTTTGCAATGATGGCTGGAAAGAGAGTGCTGTCAATATCTCTGTGCTGACATGCAAACCGAACCCAGAAGGAAATGGTCAAGATTTCCAAGTTTCTGGATTTCTCCACTGCAACTTAATGGCTGTTGTGCATGCAGCATTTTCAGACATCACTACATCCGAGAGGTTCCACTTCGTTCCCTTTAAATGGATATGAAAATCACCATTGACAGGTTTGGAGCAACGTATATATGACGAACTCTATACATCGGACACATGGATTAAAGCCCATGATGAGCTTCAGAAGCAGTGGCATACTGACAGATGTACCCTAGAGTGGGTAATTGCTGGCCTCATGTTCTCATCTGATTCGACATATTTGGCTCAATTTGGTCAAGCATTAGTGTGGCCTATCTACATGTCTTTTGGCAACCTGTCAAAGTATATCCGGGCATGGCCGAATTCACCTGGAGCATGTCACCTCCTAGCATTCGTTCCGAAGATAAGTCATGGCCTTGGTTCTGTACACTAAGATTGACATGCTGGCAGCTTTCCAGTTCCCTTGATGGTTTTATATCTCGAGTGACAAACAAAAAGAATACTTCTGATATCCTGATGCACTGCAAGCATGAACTGATACAAGCAATCTGGAAGATCATATTAGATGAAGAGTTTTTGGATGCTTACAAGATCAGAATTGTGATCAAGTGTCATGACAGGGTTTTTCGCCATGTATTTCCTCACATCTTTACTTATTCTGCAGACTACCCTGAGAAGTACTCTCATATTCTCTTTCAGTGTCCACCCTCACTGAGGTTAATGGTAGAGTGCTTCTTGCCACCATCCGTGATAAGGGTAATTGTCCCTGTCCTAGATGTCTCATACCGAAGAGTGACTTTAGCTGTTTTGGACTCCTGGCTGACTTTGCTGCAAGAACGACCAAGATTTGCCAATACTTTCTAGACCGGATCATTGCTGCATGTGATGCCATCTATAAACAGGGCTCCCCCATTAAAGGCACAAATCCTGAGCACTACCTCAAGCCTTTTTTGCTTGTTCCTACCTTCGTAAGTGACTCCAACTGCACATACCTCATCTGGATCATGGGTGGCTAAGATGCTCCTAAAGAACACTTTCACTGATCTTCTGGGGCACCTGGGATGTAATGTCTTCCAGATGCTAGTGGTTGACCTCATGCATGAGTTCGAACTGGGAGTATTCAAATCGGTCTTCAGTTATCTCTTACATTTGCTGCATACCATCAACCGTGAGGCCATCAAGATAGTCAATAATCGGTGAGTCATAATATCACTCAGAGCATCACCCTAGAAATGAATGCCGCTGGTAGGATCTGAGAAATAGTGCCATTTGGGCTTAAATCAATAAGATGATTTCCTCCCAATGTGTCTGATATATGATAGCGAGCTGCATGGCATTTCAAGAATGTACTGCAGGTTGGTGGTGAAGTCGCATGGATTAATCATGCCTGCCTAAACAGATTTCACTAGTGCGCCATCCCAGCATTCGAGGGCCTATTTCCACATGAGCATAATGACATAATGCGGGTTTTGTTATTCCGTCTGACTCAGTGGCATGCTCTCGCCAAGCTTTGCATGCACACTGAGAAATCACTCTCTTGCCTCGAGTGTGCCACAAGACTCTTGGGGCAGCAACTCCACAAATTCAAGGAGCTCACATGTTCGTTTTTCCACACTATGGAACTACCGTCAGAAAGTGCAAGTCATTGGAGATGAAGACAGGCACAACTGAAGGTACTAACCAATGATGCTCACAAGCCTCCTCATGTGGGTACAAGCAGTGCTGCATGACCGAAGACATTTAACCTATCGACATACAAGATACATGCACTTGGTCACTACGTGACCTCGATCAGGATGATGGGGACCACTGACTCGTATACCACCCAGATTGTGAGTGCCGCATGTACTAGGACACAGAGGCTGATGGTGTTCACTTTTTAAAGGGAGAGCTCATGCACCAACAGTTGAAGGTGTTTTACCAGAACACAAACAAGCAGGATCCATTGAGGCAAATTGCAAAACAAGAGAGGTGCCTAACACATGCACGCCGTGAGATAGATCCCCATGGAGATTACTTTGAGGATGCAGGGCCTGAGGAAAATGAGTTGGCAAGACTCTCAGAACGCTACCACATAGCTTACAACACCCGCCACACCATCAATTTAGCTCAGTTCTTGAGCGATCACTCTAGTGATCCTGCAATTCGTGCTAGCCAGGTCATCCATGCTGAACTCAATGTTCTCTAGGACTTCATTCCGAAGCTCAAAAATCATCTTCTCTCTCGTCTTCATAACTTAGATTATGATGGCGATGAACATGTCTTCTCACTGGATGAACATCACACCATTTCCTTCATCAATGGCCTCAATCATGTACCTATGCCTAGGCGCCTCCAGCTCAATTTTACTACATACGACATATGATGAGCATGTAATACTCTGCGCCCAGGTCATGATGGTGCTGTGATGTTGTATTCTTGTGAGGATGGCATCAATGCTCATCCATTCTGGTATGCACAAGTATTGGCCACTTTCATCTTCTATGTCCATTATGATGGAAGTGAGCATATGAAGAATGTCCTCTGGATTTGCTGGTTGGGGGTGGTCCCTGGTCACCGCTGGAGTATTCAGAATGCCCAGCTTCTGAAGATAGGATTTGTCCCTGACTTGCCAGGAGCGTTTGGTTTCATTGATCCAGCACTTGTAATTCAAGCTTACCATCTTATCCCGGTGTTTGCTGAAGGCCGAACTAACTCACTTCTTCGTCATGGTTGCTCGCTCGGTCATGCAAACTATGACATCAATGACTGGGTTGCATATTATGTCAACATGTTAGTGTATTCCATGCTACATCCACTTCTCATCTAACATGATGTAGATTTGCAGACAGGGACATGTATGCATGATTTGCCCAGATTGGGGTAGGACATGATATTCAGAATCCAGCTTCAATCCAGCAGCAATCTGACAAACCTGCAGATGACATTGAGGCCGAAAACCAGGGTATATGGAACAATAATGATATGGAAATGCTCAATCTAGTGGCGGAGGGATGGGAACCAATATTGGGTGAAGCTGGAAGTGAGTTGGAGGATGATGACGTTGATGAAGACCTTGCAGAGAACTCAGACAGCAGTATTGATGAAGAGAAAGATGCAGAAGAGGACATATCTGACAGTGACATGTATCATTTTTCATTCTAAGCAGTCATCTCGACTTGAATACCACACCTACTACTAGTACACTGTGACTGTGTCATCAACGAAATCAAATATGTCATGTCACGGTTTACCCTGTTGCTCCTGTGGGTCACACTGCTCCAGATGCTTACATAGTAGCATAGTAGCAGTACATACTCCATGATGGCAGGTTTGCTGTGACCCACCGTCAGGCTATCCTTCCAGCGTCAACTTGTGCTATGCAAAACTTGTGCAGATGTGATGATTATGGGATGTTCTATATAAGCACTTGTAGTTTCCTACATGATGTTAAATGCATGTCAATTACCAGCTTATCTGGCAGTAGTGGCAAGAGGCTTCCATTCGCTACTAGAGAAACCGCCGCATATATTGCAATCCTCTGCAATATTGCGGCCATTATAAATGTACTATGTGAGCTCTTGTAGTTTTCCTACATGATGTTAAATACATGTCAATTGCCAGCTCATCCAGCAAGTAGTGGCGAGAGGAATCCAAGAACTTCCATTTATGAGAGAAACCGCCATGTACATTGGAATTCTTTGCAATATTGTTGCCACAAGGAATTATATTGCAAATGTCCAGCAATACCAAGCACAAAAGGAAAAAGCATTATGGTTCCTTATAAAGCATTATTCTTTTATGTAGTTTTGGTGAAAATTGGCATCTATCACAAGAGCTTACCATGGTTTATGCAAACCTGTGATGTTTGTTTACTCTGTGATTTGTTGGTAAGCTATTCCATGAGTGTGGTAATGTGATTGCATGCAATCGTACAGTGTGATCGCAGTATCAAGCTGTGCATTATAACTTATCAGCAAACTAACTCTGTCTGTCAAACTCTGGACAGCTCTATCCAGATCTGGACAGTCTGGACAGAGCTGTCCAGAGTCTGACAGACAGAGTTAGTTTCCTGATTGGCAATCTGCAAGGACAGTCTCATATTGGGACTGGTGTGATCTCATATAAGCATAAAGCTCTTGAGGTGTGCAGCTCACGACATCAGCATAAGGAGGGAGTAGGGGGAGCATAGGTCAGTGTAACATTACAGTCGTGCTTGAATAGTCATGGTGATGAGTTGGCAGAGTGTGTGGGAGATGGGGATTGTGGGGCACCATCAGCGTGTTACTCTCTTCCTTCAAGTCAAAGTGGGAATGCCACCTGGAGTCCAAGTCTAAAGGTGATGATGGAGTCTTGTGGACCTGGGGATAGAAAGGTGGAAAAACTGCCATTGATGAAGATGCCTGACTAGGTGCAAAATCGTGCTCATGGAAGATCGTCAGATTTAAGGGGTAAATGCCAGTTTTCATAAATGCTTTCTGGACCATTGTTGGGGATAGAGCAACTCAGATGGCAAGATATTCAGGAATGAAATTGAAGCAGTCAATGTGAATGCCTTGGGCAAGACATTCGTCACAGTGCTTTATCCATTGGCATTGGACAGATGAAAAGACATCAACATCAAGAGGCTGGAGTTTATGGGTGATTTTAGACAGAAGTGCAATAATGATTATATTATGCTCATATGCAGCACATTTCAGCCTCTTTATTTCATGCAAGTCATGACCATCAAGCATAAGCACAATGGGTTTACCCGGATCTACATGGCATTTTTCTGCTTCGAGAACAAAGACAGTCATAAACCAGTGTTTGAAGATTTCACAATCTGTCCATCCTGTCAGAGATGTAGCAAGGCTAAAATGGATTGAGCAAAACAGCTCTTTAACAAAAGAAATACATACCCTCCCATTCCATCAAAGGCAGGATCCTGTGGATTAGGCAGCAATCCATCCTTCAGTATGAAATAAGGAGGCATGATGTCTCCTCCAGCATTCACACATTTCAGAATTGTGACAAGCTCCAAATTATCACTGTGCTGGCAATAACACTCTTTATCCTCTGCTGCATAGATATATTTCATTCCCAAGCCATTTCGCCCTCCATCCATTTGATTACCTTTCTCATCCTCATTCCAATTGTGCTCCGGGGGAATACCATCATACATCTTCTCAATCTGTGCTCAAAGTTGAAAATAGCCATCAACATTTGTCCAATTGAAGTTCTGAGCTCATTTTGGATCAAGATGGCATGACTTCAATGCTTTCAAAGTTTTACCATGACATTTGAGGTATTTCCTGTGCCAATTTTTCCCTGGGAGCTTTCCAGTAATCTCGAAAACACAGGAACGTAAGTCACAAGGATGCAAGGGAGCCACCATGCCTGAATTAAGGACAAGCCATTCATTTATGATGTTTTCCTCATCAGGAAAAAAAGATTATGTCAGTAGTACATCATCGCTGTCATGTCATCAATGTAGCGCTACATTCGCGGCATTGTCGTAAGGACTTACTACCATAGTAGTTTTGCATGCAACCGTTACAATATCAGCAACCTGTTCCTTGTTTTAGCTACATAGATAATGAGGCCGCGTGTAATGCTACCATGTCTATAAGGAACTGGGTGTACTACAACAAATGCTGCCTGTACTGTTCAAAGATTCGAAGATTAATGTACCGGTTCAAATAAAAACTATTAGCCAACTTTCTAACGTCCTTATGAATCCACTCCGGGTTGATGGCACCACTTGGAAACCTCGGTACTAGATGACACGGTTGGACTAGTCGAGACACAGGAACGATAGTGGCATTTGGCAGCCGGTTTCATGTTGAGGGTGAGGTTTGGAACATGCAAATCGTGTCGTCAAAGCCCAAGTGGTTGAAGGGCTTGAACCAGTAGATGTATGCAAGTGGTTCTGTGAAATCACCCAAATGAGGTGGAAGCAAAAACAGTACGTGGACTTCAGCCGCGCGCAGTCCTTCAAATACATTAAGTAACCAATGGCATGCAGTTGTAACAGCTTGAAAATGACTTACCATGGAAACCACTCCGGCAGCATTGTTCCACTTCATCATCCATGACCAATACCATATCAAATCGTGCTGGAGTTGGGGGTTTGCGTGGTCCATTGGAACATTGCAGATGGCACCGAATCCTTGCACTGTTATTGCCAGATGTGTGTTCATGAGGTTGCAACGAAATCATGATGTTGCTAAAACAGTCGAAGCGGTCGTGTGCATTTGGTTCAAATTGTCAACAATCATCTGGTAGCGTGTCAATGAAGGCCTTGAGGGCCTCGGTAAAGCGCACAGTGTCATGTTGTCCAACCAGATACTCCACCCACTTCTTGGGAAAACTAGGCTGCTTTGCAACACGATACCGAGGACCTGTAAGAAATGCATTCAGTGCAGTGGTGGGGGTATTATCACCTGAATCATCACTATCGCACTCGACATCCAAGTGGGTAGCATCCACATGCCGGTGGCACCACTTCAAGAACATCTTGAACCAGAGGATGGCTTCTTGGCACTGAAGCCACTTGGTCATCTGGATTGTATAGTCTTTACAGTTGCTCTTCAGGTATGCTTTTTTGGCATAGTCGATGTGTAGGCATTCCGAGTACTCCGTATTGAGACCATCGAGGCTGCCAAACATTTTGATCATGCTGACATAGTGTGTGAGCGAGTGAAACTTGGGAATGTTGAAGTGCTTGCGGCATCCAAGCTCGACAAAGATATCCTTGTGATCATGGAAGTTGTCGAGGGCTCGCTGTAGTGCGTGGATGGTGTCATCTGTGTGCGAGTGGTATTGAGTGAGGTGTACAAAGTCAATAAGCACACAGCAGGCCTTGATAACATCTTGGTGCGGCATTGTTCCCACAAGAGCTGTCACGAAGACTCGTTGAAGTTCTTTGTGGTCCGCTCCAGTCCATTGCTTGATGGGCGAGATACCTTGTTTCCAATGATGCAGGCTGGGGAAATAGGGCATCGCTCGAAAATGGCTGTCAAAGTTATTCTTGCCGGCGATGTCCATGCACCATTTCTTCAGGTGATCCTTCAGTACACCTTGAAGCAGTTGGTGTAAGATATCGGAGGTGTTGCAGGTGAAGATATTGGTATGGGGGAGGTCTGACCAGAATGGCAAGAAAATGGGGCGGAGACCGTAGGCAATGAATTCGGGGGGGTATTGGCCGGCGGCTTGCGCGTAAAGCACATGTGTTGTTTGTGCTTGGTTGCGAGGTGGAAATTGCATGTTTGTGCCTCTGAGATCAGCACGTGCAAGGCACTTAGGACACCTGTTCTCAGTACAACATGTGACAAGGCACTGTTCTGGGTGATCTCCGACGTAGGCTGCTAGGATGGGGAACACTCACTGGACTTGTCCATCTGCACAAACCATCTCCACTCCATCCTTTCCGGCTGCAATGAGAGGATGGACTAGTTTCTTCATACAGTAATGGAAGAGTCGATACCCAGCGATGGAGTTGTCCTCAAAGGAGTGGAGTTTGGAAACAGGTAAGTACCTCAGTAATACTGAGGCGTGGCTTGCTGGCTGACGGCGAACATGCTTCGATATATTGCCGATGGTTAGGTAGACGGGCCATGTGCTCTTATCTCCCTTGAATCACGATAATTCAGTTTTATCGGATGCCAGAATCACTGGTGCAATCATAGCCCCAGCAGGCAAATGGTGCTAAACAACATTTGAGGTATGGTTACTTGCCACTATATCCATCTACTCACTTGTGTCTCCCACCACCAATCCCCGGTCCACATCTCATCAAACCGCCGAGTCTGCCCTTGTGGGTCAGCATAGACTTTTTCAGGTGCGTATGCGATATTTTTAGCAAAAGCAGGATTGCCGATTAGTTCCTTGATGCAAGCAACCGGATTGCGCAACCAAAGCTCTAGTTTCTCGGTATCGTCTTCGGCATCGGGGCCATTTTCGACAAGTTCATCTCCACGGACCTGTACCAGTTCGCAAAACCACTCAGGACTAGTAGGTAGCTGATCAATTGCCTTCATGAACAGGTATTTACTATGAAAACTCGGTCGCGTTCAATTCTGTGTCTGGACCCAACAAGTAAGTCCGAGATGTGAAATTGTAATTAATGTATCCACTCACAATTGGTAACTTCAAGAACTCATCCAATATGCTCTGATTCATATTGCCAACAAGCCATTCGGCTAATCCCCACTCCTCTCTATCCGCAAAAGGAGCATAGGTGCCCTGACCAGCGGCGTCTTGAACATCCTGCATGGTTTCGAAGGATGTCTTGGCTTCGCCGAGTACTATACCAACTGGAAATTCTGTGAATTCCATGGCGAATCGAGGAAAGTAAGTTTTGTCACATTCTTCTTCATCCCTTGGCTGAGCATCAGCCTCAAATTCTAGCCACTCTTCTCCAGTGCCCAGATCCATTAGGGGATAATCAATGTCTTGTCTGTGACCCACAACATCGCCTGCCAAACCCTGTGAGTCATTTCCATTTGGTCTTTGTGGGGCCTGAGCCTGACGGTAGCCACGATGTAGATTCAACCATAATGAGTTATTTGTGTGGATACTGGCTTGGCAGTGAGCAGAGTGTCTGGTATGTCAGCGCAGTCCAGTTGGATTAGAAAAACCTCGGCCACACTGACCACAGGTATAAGGTTCTTGTGTGCTGATGGGTACAATGCGTGGCATAACTTGAATGAAGTCGGACGTGGGGAATGGGTAACAGCTGACCAGGACCAATCGACAGTGAGTCTTTGTCACCCTCACCTCATAAATTGCAGTGCTCCATTCCAGCAAATAGTCTATACCTTTCGTGCAGTAGGGTCCTCACTAACTTTCCTAACCCTGCTGAACCTTCCTTCTTATATTTGATACAGCAGCTCTGCCCTCAAACTCCACCCTTCCCTCAACGTCATTCCATCCACCTTAAAAACCCTTCGAGTAAATTTTTACCTTTCAATTTTTTTTTTCTTTTTGACGTATCCGAGTCTCACTTAGTATCCTCACCTTGCACACTATGGCACATGCTCTGGATGACCTCCCGCTAGTAATGTGAACCACAGAAATTCCTCGTGGTCGTGTGCGCTGACCCAGTGAAAAGGTTCAAGCTATGTTAGGTAAGTTATTCTTATTCTTGAGCTTGCCGCTTGAGAACTTAAGTACTTCTATTACTACAGAAGATCACCAACAGGAGAAGCAACTCCTTGAGCAATGAGCAGTGGCCAAGATGAAGCACCATGAGGAATTGGCCCTTAAGCGCAATCAGGCCAACAAGGCGGCCAAACAAGACCTGACTAAATTGCCCGAGTCGAACAAGGTTCATGATGATGCTGCAAGTGCTAGTATGGTCGGGAGGCTGCCTGTGGCACTTGTGCCAGATAGTGCAGTTCGTTTTTTATTACTTGTGGTTAGTTGAAAACTAAAGCTTGTTTCTAGTTTACGTCTAGAATTGTACAAAGTCCCAGTGGCAACAATGCTCAGGTGAATTTGGCCCTGCAATTGACTGTCCGCAAGGGTAATGTACCGCCGACTATACCCACAAAGGTACACTATTACATTTGATATCATTGTTACAGTTTCGAAGTTACTCAACTCAACTTCAGGCTACTGGCAGCATGCTTCCCCCACATAACCCTATCCTCACACCAGGCCGACATGCGAAGTTACAGCAGCTCAAACATGTTACAACACCTTACCCAAGGTTTTTATTTTATTTTTTTCATCTTTAGGACTGTATTACTAATAACTACTAGTGCACTGAGCGAGACTACGACTCTGAAAAGGGTTAATCGTCATGCAACACCTTTTACCAACAACGACGAAAATGGTGGTGATACTGAACCAGCTTCTGACTCCGATACTTGGGTTCCAAGAAAGCGTCTGCGTCCTGTCCAAGTCAGCGGTGTGTCCAGTGACGATGACAAGCACCCTGAGGTACTGAAGGTGGCAGTTGATGTAAAGTCCGAAGACTCACTCAACCCGTCCCTTACTGTTCTGAGTCATGGAACGACGGTGAATCCCACCGGTGTGGTTGTAAAGGGTGCTAGACCCAAGGCGTCTGACTTAGATCCGCCGAGGCGTACCCTTCTCCAAACATCTATTCAGATATTCTGTACAATTTTATTGCCTGACCACCCGTTTCCTTCTGCAGTCCAGGAAGAGGAGTGGGCTCAGTTTGCATGGCAGATGGCCTGTCAACATCACAACCTCGATGTTGGCCACACTCCTGCTACAATCAAATTGGTAAGTCATCCTTAGAACTTCTTCGTTTGCTGAATGTGCACATTGTAGACTACTGCGAGGACTTCCCACCTTCGAGGGCAATTCAAGTCGAAGGCACGTGCTGTTGTGAAGAACATGTATGGCTTTCAGACTAGTAGTCTACCTGATGAGGATAGCGTCAAGAAGAATTGCGCCCTTGTTGCCGAGCTCAAGAACGCGTCTGCATTCATCTATCTGGTAAATGTCTCTCTATGTTCATTATCATGTGCTGATTGTTTGAAGAAATGAGGTGCTACTCCGGATGAGCACATTGGAATCTACACCAACCCTGCCATTCAAGAAGTCATCAATGAGGTTTTGTTCAAATGTGACCCCTGCGACGGTCTGCGGTGGGCCAAGTATTACTCTCCATTCCCTCGTGTTGGGTTTGCTCTTGTTCTTACAGCGGTAAGTCATTCAATTGCCAGCTTGCTAGTACTTTTTCTCTCATGTCCATGCAGATTGAGTGCGCCATTGACAAGTGGGCAATGGGTACCCGCCAGGACATTAGTTTCAAGGAGGAAGATTATCTCGATGTGTTCACCAGTCACTTGAATGCGCTCGACAAATTTCACAATGTGACAGCTCAGTACCAACTCCTCCCGACAATTCTTCAAAATGCATTTAACAATGGACGGTATGTATCTAATACAAATACCCAGATATAATGATTCTAATTCACTTTATGTCAGTGCTAATGTGGGTGTTGTTGAGCCAATTGCTCTAAAGGAGAAGCAGGCTGTTCCCACATCTGCATTCATTAATGCCATTCGTGAATATGAAGCAAAGAATGGCATTGAGGTAACTACCAATCCCTCTAAGGACACTGATGGAGAGAGTCAGAATGACCTGGTACTCGTTGACATAGAAGGGCTGGATCAAGTAGAGCAGGAACAGCATTACAGTTACTTAGATGAGGATGCCGAGGGCAGTGATGATGATATCATGTAGATTATGTTGTGGGTATTGCTTGTAAGGTTTTGGTTTGTGGCGAAAATTGATTGGTATTTGTCTGTGTTTATTTATGAACCATTTGTATTTGGTGTGACCACTAATGGGTGTGACTACAGCTACTAATGATGACTATAGCTACTAATGGTGACTACAGCTACTAGTGATGACTACAGCTACCAGTACTACCAGCTTACTATATAGCTTGTCATCATTTGACAATCACTAAACTATATAGTACTATGTAGTTGGAATTCTTTCTATGTAGTGCTATGTAGTTAAGAGATGTCTACCATGCTACCTGAGCTATGTATATAGTACTATATAGTAGGACTATTTTTCCTGATGCTGGGCATCATTGAGATGCCGTGCATCCTGATGAGCTTGCCGAAGGGACTTGTGTACACCATTGACACGGTCACTGAGCATCTGGCGGGCCACCTGCAACACGGCATAGCATTACACTCAGATTTCG
>JBBPUL010000836.1:0-14191 GCA_038094675.1 Spongispora temasekensis
AGATTCATCCTTCTAAATCCCCACAAGCCTCTCCTTTTTTCTTTATCAAAAAGAAGGATGAGAAACTTCACCTATACTAGGACTACAGATATCTGAATGAACATACTGTCTATGATGCCTACCCCCTCCCCCTTGTCTCTGACCTCATTGATAAGCTCAAAGGAGCAAAAGTCTTTACCAAGTTCAATGTCTGTTGGGAGTATATATCAAGGATAGTCACCAATGGAAGGGTGCCTTCATTACCCACAAGGGCCTCTTCAAACCCATGGTCATGTTCTTTGGCATGAACAATTCATTTCAAGACATGATTGCTAAAGGATGGCTCATTATCTACATGAATGACCTCCTTATCTTCTCTCCAGACAACAAATCCCACACTGAATGAACCTACCATGTCCTTCAGCAAATGATGGAACTGGACCTCCACCTACACCTTAGCAAATGTAAATTTACCACTCCCAAGGTTAAATACCTTGGGATGATTGTCAAACCAGGCAAACTCACTATGGACCCCATTAAACTTGATGGCATATCACCTCCTGGCTAGTCCCAAAGAAAGTCAAGTATATGTGTTCCTTTCTTGGATTTGCTAATTTCTACTGGTGCTTCATCTCCTTGTACTCTAACATTGCTCACCCTCTCATTGACCTGACTAAGAAAACTGTGGCCTGGCTTTGGACTCTCCAATTCCAGAACTCCTTTGAAAAGTTCAAGAAGCTCTTTCTCTCTCATCTCATCCTCTGCCTCCTCGACTTCTCCTGACTCTTTGCCATAGCTACCAACATATCCTATGACACTACCAGAGTTATTCTCCTGCAAACTGACTCTAACAGGGACTGGCACCTCTGCTCATATCTTTCCCAGTCATTCTCTTAAGCAGAACAAAACTATAACATCTTCGATAGGGAACTCCTAGCTATTATCTATGTGCTTAAGTCTTGGTGCCACTATCTTTGTGGTTCTCAATTCCCTGTCCAAGTCTTTACCAACCACAAAAACCTAACATATGTACTTTCATCAACTGCAAAACCTCAATTACTGACAGGCACGTTGGCTCCTTGATCTTGTGGATTTTGATCTCAAGATGACCCATGTCTCTAGTTCTCTACTCTCTGGTCCTGATGCTCTCTCCCACTGCCCTGACCACCTCTCCTTTGAGTCGGATAACCAAGCAGTTACCCTCCTTCTGGAAACCCTCTTTGTTTATGTCATCAACTCTGTCCTAGCCACTGCCATCCAGAAACACTTAGTCCATGATGAACTTGTCACCTGCCTTCATAATGACCTCGAGGGCCTGGTTACAGCCCCTAATCTTCACAACTACCTCTCTAACTGGCAATTCAGGGAAAACCTGCTCTGCTATCACAACCATGTCTATGTCTCAGAACCAGACTGCCTTAATGTCATTACCTGCACTCATAACCACTCCTCTGCTGGCCACTCAGGCTACCTTAAAACCTATCAACTTATTGCCCATGATTTTTGGTGGCCCAGCCTTGCTGCCCAAGTCTGTCACTATGTCAAAGGCTGTGCTCTCTGCTAACAGAATAAAACAAACACCCACTCTATCATCTCTCTGCTTTTTCTGATCAAATTGCTCACCTCTCACCCCTTCTAACAGGTCTTCTGTGATCTCATCACTAATCTTCCCTTGTCTAATAGTTTTGACAGCCTGCTAGTTGTGGTCGACCACAGGCTTACTAAGAGGGTAATTTTATGCCCTACTAAGAAACAAATCACTGCCAAGGGTGTAGCAACCCTCTTTTTCCACAAATCATTGCTGAGGCCTCTATGACAATATTATCTCTGATCATGGCCCATAATTTGCCTCCACCTTTGCTCAAGAGCTTGGAAGACTCTTGAAATACAACCTCTCCCTGTCCACTATATATCACCCTCAAACTAATGGAGAAACTGAACACATCAACCAAGAGGTCGAAATATACCTCCAGATCTTCTGCAGAAATAATCCAACCACATGGGCCAACCACATCACTTATGCAGAATTTACACACAACCACCACCCTCACTCTGTCACTGGCAAATCACCATTCTACCTCATGTATGGCTTCAAACCCTGTGCCCTTCCCATGGTCCTCACAGAAACCCCACTCCTGGCTCTGGAAGAACACCTCAAGGCCTTGTCTATAGCAAGGGATGAGGCACTTGCCACACATAAACTTGCACACCAGATAATGGCATCCTGGACATGCCACTCCTTCACCCTCTTCACCAAAGGGGATAAAGTATGGCTAGAAGCCAATAATCTTAATCACTGCATCACAACTACCCAAAAAAGAGAAGGACTCTTCATTATCACTAACATCCTATCTCCTCTAACATACAAACTCCAACTCCTCCTGACATGGAAGATACATCCCATGTTTCATGCCTCTCTTTTATTGCCCTATTATAAAAATAGCATTCACAGCCTGAACGTTCTACTCCATCTCCAGAGCTTTTAGAAGGTGAAGAAGAGTATGAGATAGAGAGGATTCTGTGTTACAGAGGGACAACCTACTCCTGCATGTTCCTGATCCAATGGAAAGGATACATAGCTGAGGAAGATTTCTGGGTCCCAGAACAGAACCTGAAAAATATAAAGTCCACTCTCCAGGAATATAAAAACCTTAACCCGAAAGCCTTACTTCCCTTAAAGCAATAAGCTTCTTGACCTACAACACCTTTCACTTGCTTCTCCCTCTTGCCTTTATGTCTCTTCACCACTATATCCAATGTTGCTCCCAGCTCTATCTCATCTCCCTCCTTGGTCTCCTCATTATCTCTTTCTTTATCTCTAATGGAGAATAGCTTGGCTCCATACTCTAGCCTCTGCTTTCTGCTACTGGCCAACTCTCCAGCAGTTATGAATGATCTTTTGATGGCAGGAGACCATGCACCTCCTAGCTCTAATGCTCCATATACTCTTCCCATCCTCAAGTCAACTGCTGACACTCCAACCCCCATCATCTCAGTAGATATTTCTCTCCATGCCCATATCCTTTGGTCTTCTGACCCCACCAATGATGAGCATAGCACACTCCATGAATTCCTCACTTCTTCCCCATCTGTTCTCTATCCTCATTAATAATGACCACCATGGAATATCTCTAATTGGAGCCTCTATTAGAGTAATTCACAACAGAGCACCCAGACTCATACATAACATGGCCCACCAGCTCAGATACTTAGAATTTGTCCAAAACATAGACCAATACCTTTGGGAGACTGCCTTCATCACTGTCTCTATATCCATCACCATCACTACCTATGTTGCCCAGTCCCTCTCCCCATTATCTTTCAAAATCATCCACGACTCCATCTCTGCAGCCAATAGTACCTCCAGCACCTTGTCTTTTCCTCTCAATCTGATAGAAGCCCTGGCCATCAATATTCTCTAAGTATAGTTTAACTGCATCCAAGAAGCAACTATCTAATGCCATATTCTATAAGGAGATCTTCTCTGCCCCAGTGACCACATTTGCTATCAGGACTCATATTTCATATGCCACTGACTTGGACATATCTGCATCTACTACCTGCACTATATGTGCCCTTGCTGATGTCATTCCCTCAGTCACACCCAGGCTGGATACCCCTTCTACAACCATCATTCTCCACCAGGATCCTCTTCCTCCTCCACCTCCTTGCAAAGCTCCCAGCACTCCCAAGGATCCTTTTGGCCCTGCTTCTCCCAAGCTTCCACCCACTCTTAGTGCTCTGAGCATGTGCTTCCAGTTTCTTCACCTTGGTCTCTACCCATGTTAAACAATGATAATGACTTCTGCTTTGACTCCATTGGAGAAAGCAACATGTGTGGGTCTCCAGTGAGCTTCTGCAAAAGCTTGTAAAAGTCTCACTAGGGTTTTAACTCTACTAAGGGGGTAATATTATGATTTGCCCCTCTTCTGCCCCTCTTTTTTCTATCATCTTTCTCTCGTGTTGCATTGTATCACTTAACATGCACAGCTCTTTGATTAGTCAGTGACATGACTATGTGTTCTCCTTATCTTTTATCTCTGACTCGAATATTCCACAAAGTTCCATGCACTTCTATCATACACAGCTTCATGACTTGTTTTATGCTATATATAACTTATTATCCCTTATTTCCAGTTTTCTCTTTTAGTTTCCTCTCTTATTACACTACCATATAGCTTAGTCCATGTGCAAGGACTCATACACATAAATAGGGTGTAGCACAAGCAGTGTAACTCCAGCTTGAGCCTACTCGAGATAGCAATCTATTGCATCTTTGACCCTCTCACTCCCCTCCACTCTCCCTAAGAACCTCTTGGCCTCACAGCATCTTTACTCAAGGATGTTCTCTCTTCATCTTCGACATCACTACATACTCACCTAGGCAGAGTAGTGACTGGTTGCTGTTACGATTGGTCTATGGCCCCTCTTCTTTTCTCTTTGTCTTAGCCGTGGTGCCTCTCATTGCGCCTCTAGATGTCTCACCAGCTGTTCCCGCTGGTTCACCTATGCCTTGCCGGTCGTCCTACTGGCATATATCCACCACCTTTCCCCTGGACCTGTGGTCTCCGATACTGCGTATCGCCCTGGTTCACCGTTGTCCCTTCGCCAATCTCTCCCATTGGCTTATGCCGCTTCCTTCCTCTCAGACTCTTTCCTGTTGGCACCATGTGCCCTCTTCGCTTCTTTGTTTTACTTATTACTTCCGACACCTCATGTTGCTTATCCTTATCTCAGGTATTTCACCTGAGCTTCTCTTCTACTGCTCCCACAGTCCTCGTGCCACAGCACATTCTCTTCTGATCTTCTCTGCTGCACATTTGCTTCTTATTTCCAATCCGCAGTCTTCTCATTACTCATTCATACTGCAGATTACTCATAGTTGCTTATCCTCTTTCCTCTTATGTTTTCCTTTGTCTTTGAGGCTCTACTTAGGCCTGGTCCGTGCGCATCCCCCACACATATATATAGAGGTGTAGCACAAGCATGTAACTCCAGCTTGAGCCTACTCGAGATAGCAATCTATTGCGTCTTTGACCCTCTCGCTCCCCTCTGCTCTCCCTCCGTATCACTTGGCCTCGCAGCGTCTTCGCTCGAGGATACTCTGTCACCATCTTCGACATCGCTACATACTCGCCAAGGTGGAGTAGTGACTAGTCTCTGCACATTGCGTGTAGGACCTTCGCCCCTCGTCTTTGTCTCGTAGCTTTAGGTTGCACATCGAGTCTACGACTGACGCTACCCGTGCCTGTCGTAACAGTTGCCTTGTATCACACTTGGAATCTACACCCCTCGCCTTTGCCTTGCAGCTTTAGGTTGCACATTGAGTCTACGGCTGATGCTACCCATACCTGTCATAACACTTATCACCTTTATTGTGGCTGATGATCAGATTCATTATTTTATATATCTCTACATTATAATTGTTGGCTTATATCACCCAGTCCATTAACTTTATGGAATGTCCAGAGTTCTAAAACCTGCTTTTGTTCCTCTGAGATGGCCTTCAAGACTCTGACATTCCTTGTCAAACAAGCATTTGCAACAAGATTATTGAGAAGTGAAAGCAGTACCTTATAGAGCTTACGACTGAGTTTGGGGTGAGTACAGGTGGTATCTCTGACTTATATTGTCGAATGATCTATATTGCATATAATGTACTTGGGCAAATATCATTCTCAACTGATACTTGGTCCATAGGCAACATAGCAGGATTCATCACCTTTACTGGCTATTAGATTGCCACAAATTCCCAAGGTTGACTGGAGTTATGATTGGCCCTCCTTGAGTTAACTCATCTCACAGGAAATCACAATGGTGTTGCACTGGCACAGACAATCTTGGGTCTTCTCAACTATGTTGGTGCTACCTTCAAGGTTTGTCTGTCTGTGCATTCTTCATAAGCTAATATCTCATGAAACACAAAGATTGGACACTTCTCAATGAATAATGCTTTAAAAAATGGAACCTTCATGCAAGAACTGAAAATATTGTTGGCTGAATAAGACATCAAATTCGATGCATGTGAATGCCAGATAAGGTGCTTCCTGCACATCATCTGTTATGGCAGGTGCAGGTAGTGTCAGCCGTAGACTCGATGTGCAACCTAAAGCTGCGAGGCGAAGACGAGGGGCATAGGTCCTGAGCACAATGCACAGAGACTAGTCACTACTCTGCCTTGGTGAGTATGTAGCAATGTTGAAGATGAAGGCAGAGTATCCTCGAGTGAAGATGCTGCGAGGCTTAGTGGTTCAGAGGGAGAACAGAGGGGAGTGAGAGGGTCAAAGACACAATAGATTGCTATCTCAAGTAGGCTCAAGCTGGAGATACATGGCTTGTGCTACACCCTATTTATATGTACGAGACCTGCACACAGACCAAGCAGTGCTACAGTTCGATAAGAGAGGAATCCTGAAAAGGTAACTGGAGATAAGGGAAATGAGTCACACACAGCGCGGAATGAGTCAGAAGGCTGTGTGTGATAGAACTACATAGAATGTTCCAGAACATATGAGTCACAGATAAGAGATAAGGAAAATGCACAGCCATTAATGCTGACTAAGTGAAAGGCTGTGCACGTTTAAGTAATACAAGGCAAAAAGAAGTGACAGAAGAGAAAAAGGGGGCCAATCATAACATTATCCCCTTAGTAGGGTCGAAACCCTAGTGAGACCACCTTTTTACAACCCATGGCAAGACCCGATGGGTGATCCATACATGTTGCTTTCTCCAACGGAGTCAAAGCAGAAATCATCATCATCATTCAGTGTTGGCGGGGATCGAGGTGGAGGTACTGGAAGCGTGCAGCCAGAGTGCTGAGAGTGGCTGGAAGTACAGGAGGTGTGGGACCAAAAGGATCCCTGGGATTGGTGAGAACTGTGAGAGGAGGTGGAGGAGGAGGAGGATCCGGGCAGGGAGTGATGGTTGTGGAAGGGACAGGTGGCTTGAGTGTGGCCTGGAGAATGGCAGTGGCAAAACAGACATGTGTAGTGAGGGCAGTGTATTCGGATGTGTCCCAACCTATGACATACAAAGCAGGAGTCCCGGTAGTGGTTATGGTCACTTGGACAGGGTAAGTCCCCCTGCAAGATGCGTCATTGGACAGTGGCTTCCTAGATGCAGTCGAAACATGCTTGGAGAGCATCGATTGCCAGTGCTTCCATGGGGTCGAGGGGGGAAGATGAGGTGCTGGGTGTGTCATTGGCCATGGGGATGGAGTTGCAGATGATCTTGGAGGGTAACGGAGAGGGGGAGTGGAGGGCATAGCTAGAGATGGAGATGTCAGTAGGAATCGTGACTGCAGTGGTTTCCCAGAGGTATCGATCGATGTCCTGGATAAACTCCAAGAATCCCATCTGATGAGCTAGATTGTGAATATGCCTCATGGCCCTAGAGTGGATGTTTCGGATAAAAGCCCCAATGAGGACAATGCCGCGATGGTCATTGCCGATGAGAGACTGAAAAAGGTGGGAGAGATGCTCCAGCTGGAGGTATACCATAAAGAGGATGAAGAATAAAGAGGAGGGGTCAGTAAAGGCGGAAATCCCCATAAACATGTGGGGGTCTGTGAGAAATTTGTGAAGCATGCTGCGCTCATCGTCTGTAGGGTCTGAAGACCGGAGGGTGTGTGCATGAAGAGAGATGTCGACCGAGATCACTGGGGTTAGGGCATCGGCAGGTGGTTCAAGGACAGGGATGGTATATACAGCGCCAGGGCTAGGAGGCATACTGTCTGCTGCCAGTACCACAGCATCCTCATAATGAGGAGCATTGGCCAGCGGCGGAGAAGGGGTATGCGGTGGCAAAGCAAGATGGTCCTCCATAGGAGGTACTGAAATGGACACAGAAGAGGGAGACAAGATAGATGAGGCAGAGACATTAGTGGATATGCTAAAAGAGAAGCAGAGAGATGAGGGGGAGAATACGGTTGTGGGTGTTGTGAGGTGAGAAAGCTATTGCTTTAAGGGAGAGAAGGCCTTCGGGTGGAGGTTTTTATACTCCTGAAGGGCAGACTTTGCATTTTTTAGATTCCATTCTGGGACCCAGAAATCTTCTTTAGCCATATATCCCTTCCATCAGATCAGGAACATGCAGAAATGTGGTGTGCCTCGTTGGCGTAGGAGCTTCTTGATCTCATATTCTTCTTCACCTTCTATTAGCTCTGGGGGTGGATCTGGGAAGTTCAGGCCATGGACACTGTTTTCGCGATAGGGTGATAAGAGAGAAGCATAGAACACGGGGTGAATCTTCCAGGTCATCAGAAGTCAGAGTTTATACATCAGAGGGGATAGGACGTCCATGATAGTGAAGGGTCCTTCCCTTTTTGATGCGAATTTGGGGTTCGCAATGCGGCGATTGAGGTTCTTTGCCTCTAACCACACCTTGTCTCCCTTGGCAAATGGGGTGAAAGAGCAGCATGTTCGGGATGCCATTACTTGGCGTGCGAGTTCATGGGTGGTGAGTGCCTCATTTCTGGCTGTGGACAGGGCCTTGAGGCATTCTTCCAGGGCTAGAAGCAGGGTTTCTGTGAGAATCATGGGGAGGGCACAAGGTTTGAAGCCATACATGAGGTAGAATGGTGATTTGCCAGTGACGGAGTGGGGGCAGTGGTTGTGTGTGAATTCCGTGTGGGTGATATGATCAGCCCATGCAGTCGGGTTGTTTCTGCAAAAGATCCGAAGGTACATTTCAACCTCTTGGTTGATGCATTCTGTTTCATCATCGGACTGAGGGTGGTATGCCATGGACAATGAAAGGTCATACTTCAGAAGCTTTCCGAGTTCTTGAGTGAAGGTGAATGCAAATTGTGGGCCACGATCAGAGATGATCTTGTTGTAGAGGCCCCAGCGACGGTATACCTTGTGAAAAAAGAGGGTTGCTACACCCTCAGCAGTGATGTGTTTCTTCATAGGGCATAAAATTACCCCCTTAGTAAGCCCGTGGTCGACCACAACCAATAGGCTGTCAAAACCATTGGATAGTGGGAGGTCAGTGATAAGGTTACAGGAGACATGTTGAAAGGGGCAGGAGGCAAGAGACTTAATCGGGGAGAGCGGAGGGACAGTGGGGTGGGTGTTTGCTTTGTTTTGTTGGCAAAGGGCACAGCCCTCAACATACCAGCGGACTTGGGCAGCAAGACCGAGCCACCAAAAATCATAGGTGACAAGTTGGTGGTTTTTAGGTAACTAGGATGGCTGGTGGAGGGATGGTCATGGGCACGTTTGATGACCATGAGGCAGTCGGGTTCTGGGACATAGATACGGTCATGATAGCAAAGGAGGTTTTCCTTCAATTGCTAATTGGAGAGGCGGTTGTGGAGATTAGGAGCCATGACAGGGCCTTCGAGATCGGCGCGGAGGCGGGTGATGAGTTTATCTGTGGCAGAGTGTTTTTGGATGGCAGTTGCAAGGACAGAGTCAACGACTTGGACAAAGAGGGTTTCAGGGAGGAGGGTGATAGCTTGGTTATCTGATTCAGACAAGAGTCTGTCGGGGCAGTGGGAGAGGGCATTGGGGCTGGAAAGGAGGGAGCCGTGGACATGAGTCATCTTGAGATCAAAATCTATAAGATCAAGGAGCCAGTGCACTTGTCGGCGATTGAGGTTCTGGGGTTGGCGGAAGTACGTGAGGTTTTTGTGGTCAGTAAAGACCTGGACTGGGTGCTGTGAGCTATGGCTGAACGCCTCTAAGTCAGAATCCGTGCTAGAAACGACGATGGCCAGGAGTTCTTGGTTGAAGATATCATAGTTTTATTCTGCCAGAGAGAATGATTGAGAGAGGTAAGAACAGGGGTGCCAATCCCCATTCGAGTCAGTTTGTAGGAGAATAGCCCCAGTGGCATCTCGTGATGCATTGGTGGCTATGGCGAAGGGTCTGGAAAGGTCTGGGAGATGGAGGATAGGTCGAGAGAGGAAGAGCTTCTTGAGCTCAGTGAATGAGTTTTGGCATTGGAGAGTCCAAAGCCATGCCGTGGTTTTCTTGGTGAGGTCAATGAGGAGGTGGGCAATGTTAGAGTATGAGGGGACGAAATACCAGTAGAAATTTGCGAATCTGAGGAATGAGCACATGTCTTTGACTTTCTTTGGGGTTGGCCATGAAGCGATCCCGTTGAGCTTGACAGAATCCATAGCAAGTTCGCCTGGTTTGACAATCATGCTGAGGTATTCTACTTCTGGAGTGGCAAACTTGCATTTGCTGAGGCATAGATGGAGGTCTAGTTCCATCATATGTTGGAGGATGCGGCAGATGTGCTTGGTATGAGATTTGTTGTTGGGAGAGAAGATGAGCAAATCATCCATGTAGATGATGAGCCATCCTTCGGCAATCATATCCCTGAACGAGTCATTCATAAAATGCTAGAAGGTCAAAGAGGAGTTGTTCATGTCAAAGAATATGACCATGGGTTCAAAGAGGCCTTTGTAAGTGATGAATATGCCTTTCCACTGGTGACCATCCTTGATGCGTACGTTGTTGTACCCCCATCGAACGTCAAATTTGGTGAAGACGTTAGCTCCTTTGAGCTTGTTGATAAGATCTGAGATGAGGGGAAGGGGGTAGGCATCATAAATGGTATGCTCATTCAGGTACTGGTAGTCCTGGCATGGGCAAAGTTTACCATCTTTCTTTTTGATGAAAAAGAAGGGGGAAGCTTGTGGGGACTTGGAGGGGTGGATTTTTCCAGAACGAAGATTCTCATCAAGGAAGGCTTCAGTTGCCTTTTGTTCTTCTGGAGACAATGGGTAGATCTTCCCAATCTTTGGGATGACAGACTCATTGAGGTTGATTTCATGGTCATAGGGGCAAGACAGGGGAAGAGACTTGTAGTCCTTCTCCTCAAAGACTTTGGTGAAGTCTGAGTACTCCAGGGGCAGGATGATGTCCTAAGTCTGGGTTCCTGCTTTTTCCGCAAGTTTGGTGGCCTTGGAATAGCGGGCAATGGTAGCTGAGGGTAGGATATATGGTCCTCCTCAGGTGATGCAGTTGATAGAGTAGTGGCTGAGGGTTTGGTGTTGCCACTGTTTCTCAGATTGGATATCCAAGTATGCATGTAGGTGTTTGTGTGTTTTGGGTGTCGTGTTGACACACCGAATCGAAGTTTTCCCAAATCCTTGAAGTGGTGGGGTACAGTAGTGGGAGTCATATTGCTTTTGGTCAGTGACATAGGCATGGTATAGATCCATAGATTGATCGAGGATCTCGGGGATGGAGATGGTTTGCTTTTTCCAGTTGATCGTGGGGTTGGCAAGATGGAGCCAAGGAAGACCAAGGATGATGTTTTCTTTTCTGCAGTTCATGAGGTAGAAGAGTACCTTTTGGGTAACTCCTTCCCTGATGGAGACATAGAGTTCAGTGGAGAACAAAATATCACCATTTGAGTTAGCCAATTGGTTAATGTTGCAGACACGGATTGGTTGTTTAAGGCAGGTTTGTGGGAGTCAGTGTTTTCGGGCAAATGCCTAGTCAAGGCAGGAGATCTCTGCTCCAGAATCAATGAGAGTGGGGGAGTTGACGACTTTCATAGTGTGCGAGGGTACCACGAGCTGGATGGGGATACACATAGCTCTATTTGATGTGGATACTAGTACAGGCACACAAGAAACAAGACGTTGGGGAGGTACTTGCATTGAAGAAGTCCTCCCTTTTAAAAATCCTTAACCCCTACTGCCTCAACATGGACATCTTTGTCGTCGTCCTTGTCTATGAGACTGGGTATCTCTTCTTCAGCTTTGGCGACCTTTCGGTCAGCTTTGGGTGTGGGGGAAGATCTTTGAAGGTAGGGCACTTGTTGGAGAAGTGGCCCGATTTCCTGCATTGAAGGCAAAGTCCTTGTTTAAAACACCGTTCTCATTCTTCAGGGGTAAGTTTGGGAATGTGGATGGCATCCACATCCATAGCGTTGGGGTCCTTGTCATGAGGGGTTTAAGTGGGGCGCGGAACGAAGATGGGAGTCAAGGAGTGCTTGTGCTGGCAAGCAACAAGCTTAGCATGTCTGTGCCGGTCATTGAGATGAGAGGCATTCTTGATCCAATCATCAATAGTGGTGGGGATGGTGTCCATAAGATACACCTTTTCTGAGAGCGAAGGGGGGATGCCCATGAAGAAGTAGTGACAGATGGTAGCTGCCTCGTTGAGCCCTGCAAGGCTGACCTGGTTACGGAATTCTGAGATGTACTGACTGAGGGAGGGTTGGAAGGTTCCATCATGCCGCTCGTTGACACAGTAGGTGGCCAGCCAGGTCAAAGCATTGGCAGTGGTGTTGGGGCTCTTAAAGTGAGCCTTGAACTTTTTGATGAATTCGTCCCAAGATCCTAGGGCCATATTGGTTCCTCGCATGCTTTCCTCCATGAAGATATCTGCTCAGGTGAGGGCACTTCCATTGTTCATGAACGACAGGGCAAAACCTATTTTCTTTTCATCAGTGGAGTAGATGTCGATGTTTACAGCGAGGTACCATTGTACTGAGTGGAGCCAGGGCATGGCATCGCGTTGTTTGCCTGAGAAGGCCTTTGGTTGGGCAAGGCGAAGTTCGGCGGGCTTAGAAGACATCGGGCTCAAGCTGGAGATACATGGCTTGTGCTACACCCTATTTATATGTATGAGCCCTGCACACAGACCAAGTAGTGCTACAGTTCGATAAGAGAGGAATTCTGAAAAGGTAACTGGAGATAAGGGAAATGAGTCACACACAGCACAGAACAAGTCAGAAGGCTGTGTGTGATAGAACTATATAGAATGTTCCAGAACATATGAGTCACAGATAAGAGATAAGGAAAATGCACAGCCGTTAATGCTGACTAAGTGAAAGGCTGTGCACATTTAAGTAAAAAAAAAGCGATGGAAGAGAAAAAGAGGGCCGATCATAACATCCACATCTGCGTAAAGCATGTTATAGATAGTTTCTTGGCTTCAATGGCTGAGGAGATCACTGATACCTAGGAGGATGCATTTCCAAGTTATGCTAATTGCTAATGATATGCTGCCACTGTCAAGAAAAACCCTGTCAAGAGTGGCCAGTTGATCATTATTGCATTTTTGTAGGTCTGGGCTTTGCAGAGATGACTTTTGTGATACTATCAAACTGGGTAACTCAAAGAACTGGTTCAGGCCTCCTGGAAGCCTGACTGTGTGACTTCCTGAGCATGGGTTGAAATGCAATGCCTAAACATGCTGGAGCTCAATGTATGCCATGATTGATCGACTTCTTGAAATATGTTTGGTAAGTCACCATATAGATCTTTGTGGCCAAATTGTTGATCCATACTAGGCTGTTGATTACTTTGTTGGCTTGCCCAATCATTGTGATCTCAAAAAGTTGAAGCTGTCTGACAGTGAGTGGCAGGTACTCCTAGACTTCTGTGACATTTTTGACATAAGTAGTATCCTGTGTCTGTACTGAGTGTTGTTGTTATGACAAGCGCAGGTAGCGTCAGCTGTAGACTCGATGCGTAACCTAAATCTGTGAGACGAAGTCAAGGGGCGTATGTCCTGAGCGCAATGCACAGAGACTGGTCACTACTCCACCTAGGCGAGTATGTAGCGACGTCGAAGGATGAAGATAGAGTATCCTCGAGCAAAGATGCTGTGAGGCCAAGTGGTTCAGAGGGAGAACAGAGGAGAGTGAGAGGGTCAAAGACACAATAGATTGCTATCTCAAGTAGGCTCAAGCTGGAGATACATGGCTTGTGCTACACCCTATTTATATGTATGAGACCTGCACACAGACCAAGCAGTGCTACAGTTCGATAAGAGAGGAATCCTGAAAAGGTAACTGGAGATAAGGGAAATGAGTCACACACAGCGTGGAATGTGTTACGATTGGTCTATGGCCCCTATTCTTTTCTCTTTTGTCTTAGCCACGGCGCCCTTCATCGCGCCTCCAGATGTCTCACCAGCCGCCCTTGCTGGTTCGTCCACGCCTCACCGGTCGTCCTACTGATGTATACCCATCACCTTTCCCTTGGACCTGTGGTCTCCGATACTGCGTATCGCCCCGGTTCACCATTGTCTCGTCGCCGGCCTCTTCCGCTGGCTTATGCCATTTCCTTCTTCTCTTGGACTCTTTCCTTTGGCACCGAGTGCCTTCTTCGCTTCCTTGTTTCACTTATTGCTTCCGACACCTCGTGTCGCTTATCCTTATCTCAGGTATTTCACCCGAGCTTCTCTTCTACTGCTCCCGCAGTCCTCATGCCGCAGCACATTCTCTTCTGATCTTC
>JBBPUL010000837.1:0-14188 GCA_038094675.1 Spongispora temasekensis
GTGCTGGCATCAACTCCATGTCTCTATACCTGTATTGACTCCATGTCTCTATGCCAGCATGTGATGTATATATCCCTTTGAGCAGATCTTACAGGCCATCACTGATGGGTGTGCACCATACATGGTATGAGCAGAAACATGCATATGATACATATGATCATTAATTAACAAAGAAACCAGATATTATTCAGCTTGTATATAAGGAAAGATGCAGTCACCAAGACTGGTATGGAATTACCAGTGGCATAAGAAAGAAAAAACCCAGCAGAGTACATCACATCAGCCCCACACCAGTTCTGCCTGAATGATATTCTGCCATGGTAAACTGCTAGCATCAGGAGTAATAAGAACATTCCTGGGATCGTCTGAGCTCAACTTGAATAGCTTCTTGTGCCCTGGCATGTCATGCAGATCTTTTTGGAAGTATTGAACAAGCGAACTGTCGGGAGAATAAGTCAGCCTCAACAGAAGACTCAGATAATAGATGACACACTCTGCATATGCTGCCAGGTAGCTGTCCCTATCACCATTAGCGACCTTCTGGCAAGCTTTTCTCAGGTTCTTCAGGTTAGTGTCAACAAAGTTCCAGAATTGACCATTAGTCCACACAGGCCCAGCCTTCTCATTACCATTGTCATCTGGTATCCTGGCATCATCATTAATCTCATCCCCTTCAAGATTGTAAAATGAGAATCCATCGTCATGCCCAGCATGGCCATGAGCATCTCCAGTGGCATCAGCGCTAATGACAACACTCGGCTCTCTACCCTCAGCATCATCATTGCCTTGATGGTTAGCATGGGCCATTGCATTGTCGCCACGCCAGTCAACATCCTCGGTATTACCATCAGCATCAGCGAACCAACTGGACATGTCACAATTTGGAAAGGAAATGAACCAAGAAAATCATTGCATTTGTGTTTGTTTGGACAGGTCCTGCGCCAGGCATTGAAATTGACCTTACAATGCATAACGAGGATCACAAAATCTTAGTATGTGGAAAACAATTTATATCTTTATTGTTCTATTTGATGAAGGAGATTGGCTTTCTGCGACCTCATCTCTACACACACAATATCAGTACTGCCCACTCGGATCAGGACAATCATGTTGGTGGAAGATTTGGATGAGTAAGAGCCTATTCAAAAAGGTCACAATGTAAGCTTAAATTGGCTGAGAAAGAGAAAGCTTTACCATGTGTGCTGCAGCACTGGCATGGACTGCTATTGGCATAAACTGATTCTGAGTCACTGGGTGGATCACAGAACTTTGTGGCCAACTTGGAGGGTAAGGATATGGTGGAACATGAGACGTCATAGGGAGAAAGTAGGTGGAAGGTTAGCTTTTCGCACCAGCAAGGGCCTGAAGATGATACAAGAGCGAGTCAGTGAGTTAACCAAGTCGAGATTCGGTTGTACTTACTAGGGTTCGATGTACTTGAGGGCTTCGTGAATACAGTTTAGTTGCATGCCCGCCAGCTCGGGCAGGACACAAGTGATGGTCTCCTAGGTGATTTGGTGGCAGCAAGGATGAATGTATCTCAGAAGAGTAGACATGGATAGTGGAGGCCAAGTTCGAGTTGGACATCACGATGGCTACATCTGCAGAGGGAAAGATCAACATTGATCTAGGAGGGCTGGCCCCTCGTCGTGTTCTTCTGCTTGGCTTGTGCAACAACATAGCAGGGGTGGTGTGGACTCCTAGCTGATCATGGCAGTGACGGGAGCTACCTTGGCCCTTGGATGCCAGTGCGAGTGTTACGATTGGTCTATGGCCTCTTTTCTTTTCTCTTTGTCTTAGCCGCGGCACCTCTCATTGCGCCTTCAGATGTCTCACCAGCTGTCCTTGCTGGTTCACCCACGCCTCACCGGTCGTCTCGCCGGTGTATACCCATCACCATTCCCCTGGACCTGTGGTCTCCGATACTGCGTATCGCCCTGGTTCACCGTTATCCCTTTGCCAACACTTCTTGTTGGCTTATGCTGCTTCCCTTTTTCTTGGACTCTTCCCTTTGGCACCGTGTGCCTTCTTCACTTCCTTGTTTCACTTATTGCTTCCGACACCTCGTGTCGCTTGTCCTTATCTCAGGTATTTCACCCGAGCTTCTCTTCTACTGCTCCCGCAGTCCTCGTGCCGCAGCACATTCTCTTCTGATCTTCTCTGCTGCGCATTTGCTTCTTTGCTTCTTATTTCCAATCCGCAGTCTTCTCCTTACTCATTCATACTGCAGATTACTCATAGATGCTTATCCTCTTTCCTCTTATGTCTTTCTTTGTCTTCGAGGCTCTACTTAGGCCTGGTCCGTGCGTGTCCCCTGCACGTATATATAGAGGTGTAGCACAAGCATGTAACTCCAGCTTGAGCCTACTCGAGATAGCAATCTATTGCGTCTTTGACCCTCTCGCTCCCCTCTGCTCTCCCTTCGAACTACTTGGCCTCGCAGCGTCTTTGCTCGAGGATACTCTGACCTCGTCTTCGACGTCGCTACATACTCGCCAAGGCGGAGTAGTGACTAGTCTCTGTACATTGCGTGCAGGACCTACGCCCCTCGTCTTCGTCTCACAGCTTTAGGTTGCGCATCGAGTCTACGGCTGACGCTACCCACGCCTGTCGTAACAGCGAGCCTCGGTCTTGGTGTGGCTTGTATGCTATACACATACAGGCTCAGATGTCTGATACACATCTGAATTCAGATGTCAGCCACACATCTGCGTGGACATACAACCAAGGTCATCAAATAGACATGTAAATATTGTTCACAGGATGTTGGTTTCGTGCTTACACAACACAGCACACATCAACCCTATGGAGTCTTGACATTACATATAAGGCTAACCGTGCAACAGACAAATACCTAATTTGTGTATACTATACTCGGCACACCTGGAGGTGATGTTTATTCAATGTGGGACTGGTCCTTTCTTCCACATATACAACTTAGGTAATACTCGTTTGGGTGTGTAAATTGATCAATCTGATATGCCACATGGGTAAGCTGATTAAGTGTATCAAGTACAACAAGTACATATAGTTCAGGAAATTTAATGAGGGGCAGTGCAAGTGAGTTGAATGAATGGATGGTGCGAGAAAGAGACAAAAGGAAACACATGGGAGGAGGTGTATTGAATGTAGAGAGGCAATGGTCTGACGATCCATGGGGAGTGCCGAATCAAGTCCCTGCATGTGCGCGAGTTGAGCGAGTTGGCAGTGTGACTCAGGAGAGGGTCGAATGAGGCACGTGCAATATAGCACTGAGGTGATGGCCTGAAGAGACAAATGAAAATGTACAGGAGGGTTGAATGAGGCAGATTGAATATAAACTTGAAGAGGCGATGGCCCAACGATCCATGGGGAGTGCTGAATCAAGCCCCTGGGCATGCGTGAGTTGAATGAGTTGGCGGTGCTACCACCAGTGCGAGGAGAGGATCGGATGAGGCCTGCTCAATTACACAGAGATGATGTCCCGAATCAAAGTCCATGGTGATATTGATAATGGTGTACGCACTGAGCAACCTGTAAGAATGAGACAAAGGGAGAGCAGGAATGGCTTACTAGTATGGTAGTGACAGTACCAGTGCCTGTAACAATTAAAGGATGTCTTGTAGGCCTTGGACTCGTGCATGTTAATAAGGGAGGAAATAAGCCAGTAGTATAATCGGCCCTCAAGATGCGATTTTGAAAGCATGGTGGTCAGCATATTTGTTGACATAGTAGAACCAGAATATGTCATAGCAGTTGTGTGGTGCCAACTCGAGCAGTACAGGCTGGTTCCCATAAATCAGAATAAGATGAGCTGCACAATATATTGTGTCAAGATGAACAATGGACATGTCCGGATACTGGCAGTTGTTAAATCCCGGTCGAACAGTCCACATCCCCGTATCCTCGTCAGGCTCATCTGAATCTGCACCACATCTAAACCTCGCATGCCAGGCAAGTTTGGATTTGTCACAACAAATGCACAATCTTGCCTTGCAGGGCCCTTCCTCCATGATGGGCAGCTCCAGATAATCTCTTGTTTCATTCCGTGGACCCCACTGATGTCACTGGGTGCATAGTATATTGCGGTAGCAGAATTGTATACCTTCAGTTTACCATCATACCAAGGGCAGTCATTCAGTGGGATGTCATCTGGGCTGCATGGATCGTCTGGATAAGTCATTTGATACAAGAACCACTGGAGTATATGAGAGAAGGTGGGGATGGCAAGCTCGTCTCGAAGCTGCACAACTGTATGTGCTTGTGTCAAGTCTGCTCTTGAATTTAAGTGTGATAATCAGTTGAATTTGCACCCTGCTTACCAGGTGTGCAAGCTAGGGTGATGTGCACCTCTAGCATCTTTGGGGAGTTGATGGGTCCATTATCTTCGGGTTCATCCCTGTCGTCATCCTCAGCATTCTCGACAAGTGGGAGTCTAATTTCTGTTGACAAACTAGTAGTGGCATCAACAGTAGCTGATTCTGAATAACATCATTTATGATGAGTGATGACATTGCAGACTAGATGGACTTACGAAGTGTCACCAATGCATGCGATACACATGAACCAATGAGCATGCCACAGGATTGAAAATCTACACGGTCTCTTGCAAGTTTGTCAAGCTATTGGTTTGTTCGCACCATTTAACTCAAGGGGTTGTGACGATTAGACCGACGATATGGTTCTTTCATGGCCTTGATGTGCTTGGACTCAGTAATTGAGGAGCAAAGACCGTTGGGTGCGCCAAATAGTCAATTCATATAGGAATAATGCTTCAATGAATGCTGCTGTGGGAGGTTGAATGACGATACAATGTCAGGATGGAAATCCTCTTGATATTGGTAAAAGCATGTTGGAACATCTTCAATGTCAGAAAGAGTCTTCTCCATGATGATGTTGCATCGGACAAGATAACAAAACTCCAGAAGCGCATGGAGCGCATGAACCATCTTGACCGGAACAAGTCCTTTAATTGCAGGTAAATAAACCTGAATGGTTCATCTAATAAACATACTGTGCTGGTTTCACGCACCTTCATCAGGGCTTTTGAGTCATCGCCTGTCTATTGCTTGAAATGTCTCTCTTGAGGAAAGTGCCTGAGACCAGAGAAGGGAGCAACTGCAGCGATCCTAAATAAATGCATCTGTCCATGGTTTCATGCAATAGGATTAAATAAAGACACAAACCTGCGATCAATCTCATCCAAAATGGCATCTGCTTCACCCTGGTAATGCAATCTGATGTACTTTTCAATCTACTCAACTAAGTGATCTTTGAATGTGCCTTTAATGATCTGATGGAGTAGGTCTGGAGAAAGCAACTTGTGAATGTCGGCATGAGGGAAATCATTTGTGAATGGCCACCAAAAATATATAAGCCTGAGCCACAGATGTTGAAGCTGCATTATTATTGTACTTACGACCAACTGGGTGACAATACCATATTTATCTCATAAGTAAGCAGAAATGAAAGATGTGACAAGCATCTCTGTGTGATTGCGGTCTTGAAACAGCGCATCTTCATCTAGATTTTGGCAACTAGTGAGACATCTGAATGTTCACCTTGTGAATTACACAGAAATATTGGAAGAATGAAACTCACTTGGCACACCATCCATGTACAATGCATGCGAGAAGTGCTTGTTCCTTGTAGTCAGCTATATATGGTCCCAGACCAAATATGACTCAATGGTAGTGGCCATCTCCGAAGCACATGATCTGAGGTGTTGTCATTCCAGGCTTTAGTGGATGAAGAATTAATGACAATGATGAATGAAATAGTTGGCACTGGAACCGATGAAACTCATCCGTCTTTGCATGTTGCTTTGTAGCTAACATTTGCTACCAGTACTAGTGCATTTCAATGTGCATGTCTGACATTGTTCCGAACATTCCCGATTGAGAGGTAGAGGGGATAAAAATTATTTTGGCCAGTAGTGACTGAGACCATGGTCTTGTCATTGCCTAAAATGACCAGAACAAATGTGGAGCCATGAGTATGCTCATCTTGTGTGATCAAGTCCTTAATACAGCACTTGAATATCAGATTATGTCACTATGAATAACTTGAATGAACGTACTGCTTGCTTCCAGGCCCAGTTGCCTGACATGAAATCGCACCAACGTTGTTCATTGGTTGTGGCATCATATTCACGAAATGGCCTGAGATTGAGTTCACTTGCATAATCCGGATTTCCTAGCATCTGATGCACAACCTCTTTGGGATTACGGAAGCAGACTTCATATTGATCATTCATCCAAGAAGGACAATTTGACTCTGGGCGTGGGCCAGTGTACTAAACTGAGAAACTCTGCCACTTGACATCACCAAGTGCCGAGTTATTAATAGTTTGATACATATGTTTATGGCTGGTAAACAGCAGTTTATTGTTTGTACCAACCTGCGAGGCAGCCCAAATATCCAGTAACTGATCAATTTGACCAGCTGGCATCTGACTCTGGGTGAATAAAAAGTCAGCCAGCTCAAATTGAGCATGGCTGGTAAATAGATGCCAATTGTTATTTGGCTTCAGTGAAGGTATGGTCAGAGCTATCCCGTCAGGCAGAAATTGCCCTTGAGGATCACAAGGATGACCTATCATTGTGTTATTACAAATGTTCATCAATAATTGCATGCGACTCACTATTTAGGTGGGGATAATAATTTCGATAGCACTGGTCCCCAGGGCCAATAAACTGGGCATCTGAGTTAACATAGGCACCAGCATCATCATCAGCATTGGCATCAATGTCATCACCAGTAGCAGACCAGGAATGGGGAGGGGAGAACAGGGGAGGTGTGTCGAAGCTGCCTTGAGCCTCTCGCAGAGCTGGCATAGATTCTTCTTGAGGTGGCGTCACCTCCCAATGGAATGCATTAACATGTTGGGTGAGACCAGAGCAATTTTTGAACCAGCATGGGCAAAGATGGCATACATGAGAGTGGGAGTCTGGCATGGCTTTGAGTAGCAGGTGAGGGGAAATTGAATGAGACGTTGAAGGTTTGAGCATAGGTCACCATGCTGACAAAATGACAGGTGCTCTGGCATAAGGGTCACAGTAGTGAAATATTGAACCTTGTGATAAGTGGGGAGTGTATTTGTAAAGCTCCTGGCCTCAATTTCCCTGAAATAAAATTTGGCATCAGACAAGTTCAAACTCTGCTCCAAGCTTCCCTCCCCCCTTATATCAGCCATTTTCTGCACTCCTACTATTTGCCTACCATGTCATCTCAAGCTTCCACTCACCGCACTTGCCCATCCAATGCCAACAAACATCTAGGCCTACCAGACCTTCCACAGAAGCGAAGGACACCTGCTGAAAAAAAGGCAGATGACAACAATCTTGCAGCCACTCAAGCAGAGAAAGTGACTGCTATGAGTCAAGCTGTTCAAAAGGTGGCCCAATTGGAGGACAAGATGCATGCTGACCAGTCCACTTTGAGCATCAGCACAGAGCCTGTCCGCCTTCAGAAAAAGAGAAGTAAATCTACCTCTGGACGAAACAACAGTGAGAAAACTTTAACACACTATATACAAATATTGGCTTACCATATAGTAACAGAGGGCACAACTGTGATAGAAACAACCTATGCTACCTCTGGGCAAAACCACAGTGAGGAAACTGTAGCACCACTCTATATACAAATATTGGCTTACCATATAACAGAGGCAGCGACTGCAACTGAAGCAGCCTATGGGTTGTTTGAGGTGTTTCCAAGCATGCCATTTGTCTACAATGGTCAGCCAGTCAAGAAGGCTATGATCATGAGTGGCATAATGCTGCCAAACAGCATGCCTGTCAGCAATGGCCAGCCAACAGTCAAAGAAGGTGATGAATTACGAGAGGTCGGAAAGAAAAGTGGCGAGGCCAGGACAGCTGCAAAGAAAGGGATGGCACGTGTCAGTGTGTCAACCGCTGTAAATCTGTGAGACATTCTTGATAATTACCATGATGCTCTTGCTCACTGAAGGCACTCTTTTTTTTTGGAATGTCCTCATCTGGGCCCACCAAAGCACACCTGCAAAGAGCATATTAGTGGGTCGAGTAAACAACTAGAATGCACATGTCGACAAAACTGAAAGGAACAAACCTCATTCCCAGATGCCAAGTCACATCAGTAAACTACAGATGACCAAACCAGTGAGCTCCGTATGCTCTGTCAACTTGGCTGGGAGCACAGATGATCTTACCAGTCATATTCAAGAGAGCATTGGTGACTCACAGTTACTAGCGGGAGGATTTGATGATGAAGACATGCTCGACAACAAGCAGGAGAGGGAAGCTGTAGATGCTAGTGGAAGTCAGCTGCCTGTAAGTTCTGACCATCAGGAAATGAAGCTGAAAACACTCACTGCCAGCGGCACTGCACACTAGACTAATCTTGTGGAGATTGAATTGGATGGTGTTGACATAGAAGAGGAAGACGTCTATCAGGCAAGTCAATCTCAAATAGTAAGTTTGGTCCACTCTGAGTCACATGAAAGGATACTGACTTGTAGGTTACCTAGATTGTGGACTCAGAGCATACTAACACTTCCAATCACGACATTACGACTGCTGACCACTCTCTATTGAAGAGGAAGGCACGTGAAGAGGATATCGTTGAATGTTCAGAGGAAGGAGAAGATAAAGATGCAGGTCAGAATGACTTTGAAGGAATTGTTGAGCAGCAAGAGCCTGGGAAACATGAGGCCACATGGACTGTTCAAGCCTGCATAATGGCTCAGGTGACTCATCAACCTTTCCCTTTTTGGCTTATCGATGAAACACTTCTGCAGAGCAATGTCATGGCAGTTTTCTCACCTGCCAAATCCCTTCAGGTGGACTTCAAGTGCTCTGCTAAGAAGGTCAAGTCTGACTCATTCCTCACCAACACTGTCATGATTAGCGATCACATGGCAGTGAGCCTGAGCACTGGGCATTCACATGCTGAAGAAGATGCTACTGACTTGGTTCCCACCAATTTTTACTGCCTCCAAGAGTGGAGGCATATTGTTCTTCCAATGTTGTTCCTTCGGGCTGGCTCTCAAACTGATGTTTGGACAATTTCGAAGAAACAGATTGCAGCTGCCCTGAGGAAGGTGTTGGCTGTTGTCTTTCCCAACAACCTTGAATATTCTAAGGGATTGACTGAAAAGTCGAAGATGGTATCCACGGTATGCTACTCAAATATTTTCCTTGCTTGATGCTTAATCAGCCTGAGTGGCAGGCCTATCAACGCCTCTGTAAATGGCAACATGGTGTGGGCTCGACAGCTGTCACCCTGGTTGTCAGCTTCTTCTGTGGGACATCAGAGAACAATTCAGCAGAAACTGCACAAGAGATGCTTAGGAAGTTCAGCTTCCTTTATGCTGACCTTGATGCCACCAACCACTTGAAGGCATTCAAGTCTCCTTTTTTCATGCGCTTATTTGCAACTACTTATTTCCCATCTATCCATAGATATGTCTCAGTTCTGTCTTTAGATATTGAACAGTTGGCCCACACTGGTTTGCAGGGAATTTTTGGCCTTTGTGGTGCCGTGGTATGTCTAGAGTCATGCCTTCATTACACTGACTCAATGAGTATCATTTTAGCTCCAGCATGCACTTGTAATGGTAGTGGAGCACAAAGTAGCTATTCCACAAGATACTAGAGAAAGAGGGAAGGACTGCAGCCACAAGACACCTACCATGTTCAACCAGGGTTCAGGGAAAGTCACTACGAGTGCATATGCGTTCTCAGCAGACAACTATGGCAGTGCTACGCGGGGCTTTTCTGATGCCACAGGATGACAGATGACTGAGGAGTTGCTGGACATTATGGTGTTCATGCAAGAGTTTGCTCAAGATGCTAAGCTCACTGGTGCCTATGGTTTGTCTGAGAAAGAAGAGGATGAATATGCTGCTATTTGTGAGTTTTGGTTGCACTAACACAGACTTTGCTGATGACTGGTATATGGTGACTAGGATACATTTATTGTTTCACTGTTCTGGAAGTTCTGTTCAAGTTCACAGCTACTCTGGCTCTGCCCGCTGTTGTGATTGGTTGCTGCATCACTGTTTCATCTTATCTTCAGCGCCAATCTTATCTTATCTTATCTCGCAGCATCTATCTTATCTGTAGGCCTAGACTGGTATCACGTGACCTATGACATATGGTCTGGACCATGATGTCACCATGACATCATTGCTGACTGATGCATGACATCATACTTACTAAGTAGCTTTAGGGTAGCCCTTCTGTACTTGGTCCGTGCATGATAGTCAGTAGTATATAAGGTAGCGTACTTGTGGTAGTCACTCTCCAGTCCAATATTGCGAGTGTTGTTTCTAGGGAGCTTGTTCTCTTAAGACCACTCCCTTGCCCATATCGACGACATGGCTGGATAGCCAACACCAGCCTGCAACCTCTGTGCACAAGGACATCAACCCAACGCCAGTCGTCTTCAATGATTACCGGTATCTCTTCCTTCTCCCTCTCTCTCCGAGTTCACCATTACATGTGGACTCTACCCTTACTCGAATCTAGATTAGGTTGCATCACCCGCTGCTCATCTTCGAATGTCTTCCCTTGCAAATGCTTCCTCACTTGGCTGATCCGTTCTTCCCATTTATGTGCCGTTTTCTTCAAGTCATCCACTTCCACCTAAGCACATTCCAAAGTAGGGTGCCCCCCCTTCTCTTTTATATGGTAATTACTTTTTATACACTTTTAATTTTATTTTGTGTACACCCGGTGGAATGCTTATGGTCACTCTCTGTTACTTGGTTGGCTTTTGTACTTTCATGCTTATGAATGCTTATGTGCTTATTGCTTACTTTCTGCTTGTTACAGCACAATCTAAGTATGGCTAAGTAGCAGCCAAGTGCATTTTAAGTGTGAATAAGTACATTTTAAGAAGAGGGATCTACTTGACAGCACTTATGGCAACTTATATGCAATGCCTTTGTAAGTGCTCATAAGTACTGGCCAAGTTTAATTTAAGTGCCACTAAGTAACACACAAATTTCCTGATGAGCGAAGCTTGATCCAGAGAGAAGGAGATGGGCTAACTTAGCATACTGGAGGGAGCATGTGCTGCTCAAGCTGGCTACTGATCTCCGGATGATGGTGCAGGTAAGGCGCGAGGATGAGAGCATGGCAGTGCAGGTAGAGGGTGAAAGCATCACTTGTCCACCATCCCATGGTTTTTACAACTGCAAAAGGAAGGTGTTGTAGCAGATAATATAAGGTGCTGCCGATGCATAGGCTGTGTCCTTTCAAGTCTGAAAGGCCATGCTTGGAAATGATGTCTTTAATCTGACCCGTGACTTCTGTTTTGGTGAGTGGACGCAGGCCCTTAGAATGTCGCCAAGTGAAAAGGTGGTCGTTAGGCACTGGGTGATTTATGTGAAAGTGGTTTTGGATCCATGCGACAGGGTTGGTGAGGTGGGACATCAGAGCGATGTGGGTGTCTTCACCAATGGAGGAGACTTTCATGAATGGAATGTGAAAGGCCCAAACTGGTAGGTTGTTGGCATCTGTGAGTTGTGAAATGTAAGTGGGTGTAATGTGGGTGTTGGGGTGGAATTTCTTGAGGGCTGGAACAGTGAACTCGCCCAAATGGGAAATTGAGTAAAAGGTGGTGATGATGCAAGCATAGATGGCGGCATTGCAGGGAGTTGAGGTATCCATGTATGTGAGGAAGAGGAGGTGGTGGGATACTTCAAAGGGGATGTGCTTGGGCTTTTTTTGGCTAGCAGGTGTGAGGCGCAAAGTGCCTTCTAGGACAGCACGAGTTTCGATAGTGTCAATGTTCCACAGATGAGAATGTAGGGTATGCCAGGCCCTTAAGCCAGCTATGAAGTTGGACAGAGCCGAACTGGAGTAGGAGCCTGTGCAACTCGAGATGAAAGAGGACAGGAGGGGCTGTGAGATGGGACAGCAGAGCAAGTCAGGATAATTGTGCTGGTCACAGAAAATATGAAAGACAAGAAGGGCATTACCATAAGTTTCTCTGGTTTTGGCTGTCTAGAATTCACCAATGATGAGGAGAGTGCATTCAACTTGCTCATCCGAAAGGATGGATGGCAGCAGTGCTGCAAGGGGAGGGCTAGGGACCCAGTTGTGCAGGTGATCTTTGGCGAGGCAATGGGGCCTGAGGGGAGATGGTAGAGGAGCTAAGGACATGTGGTAAGGGCAAGGCTGCTTGTCTTCTGAGATAGATGCCAGGGTGTTGGAGGAAGCATTGCTGGAGATGGGGGTTGGGGCAAGAAAGTCATGGTTCGGGAGGAATTTTGAGTGAGAGGGCTGCTTGGATGAAGTGCTCCTTGTTGCATGGGTTGTGTTCCCCATGGGTGAGTGTGTGGCGGGTGGGAGTAGGCTCATGGATTGGGTGGAGGCAATGACGCAAAGGGAAGTTGTGTGAGAAGGGATGACAAGGAGAGTGCTGGTGGTCTGGGAGGTCATCGTGGTCGATGAGGAAGGGAATGAGGGGCACAGGGAGGGGAAGTCACAGAAGGAGGTGGGAAGCAGGGGGGTAGACACCTCTGGATGGGTCGTCAGTGGGGTTCTCATCGCTGGGAATATAGCATGTGTAGACGCTGCACACGCAGTTGGCTTTAGAGAGGAAGAGGTGGATGCATTGAAAGATAAGGTTTGTCTCAGCGTTGTGATGGTGGCCATTCCACCAACCCTCGATGACTCCAGTGTTGTCACCAAATATGAGGTGGTCAGCATGGGGGAGGTCGAGCAAGTCGAGGTAAAGAATGAGGAGCTCGAAGCCCATGGCTTTAGCCCAACCAATGTCTCAGTTGGCTCCTCATATGGAGTTTTAGTCTGGAATGAGGAGCCATGCTCTCCAGCAGTTTCTGATAATGATGGTGATGCCCACACCAGAGCTGGCATCAGAAAAGGCTGAGTGGTCCTCAAAGACAGTCAGAGGTTTTAAGGGCATGGAGATGTCACCACGTTAGAGCTGCATGCACCACCAGTGGAGGTTGTGGGCAATGGATGTGATGGGGTGGTGTGGCATGAAAGGTTTGTCCCTGCAGACCCTTAACATGCACTCGAGGCCTGTGAGGTATGCACGACCCTTGATGTATATGGCTAAGGCATGCAGAAGTTTGCCATAGAGGGATTGTATATCTTGTAGGAGGTGAGTGGGCCACCACAACCAGGCATCAATGGCCGCTAAGTATTTGTCCACTTTGCTCAGGGCAAGGTATACTGAGCTGGAGTCGAGGTCCCATATGAAACCTATGTAGGTGGTAGCGGTGGCAAAAGGCTGGTTTTTGGAGCACTTCCAGGGGATGCCGAGAGTGTCAGATAATTGGTCAATGTCTGTGAAGCTATATGTGAAGAGGGCATCATGCGGGGATCTGGGAGAAGATGGAGAGTGGTCCTTTAGTGGGAAGGAGCAGTTTTCATTGAACTCTTTGAAATGACTGTTGTTACGATCAGCCCCTTTTCTTTTCTTCTTTCGTTCTCTTTTGCCTTGTATTACTTAAACATGCACAGCCCTTCTCTTTAGTCAGCACTTATGGCTGTGCGTTCCCTTATCTCTTATCTGTGACTCATGCATTCCATGGTATTCCATATAATTCTATCACAAACAGCCTTCTGACTTGTTTCACGCTGTATGTGACTCACTTCCCCTTATCTCAGGTTACCTAGTTTGGGTTTCTCTCTCGTCGAGCTGTTGCACTGCTTGGTCTGTGCACAGGACTCTTTATATATAAATAGGGTGTAGTACAAGTGATGTAAAACCCAGCTTGAGCCTACTCGAGATAGCAATCTATTGCATCTTTGACCCTCTCGCTCCCCTCTGCTCTCCCCTTGAACCACTTGGCCTCGCAGCGTCTTTGCTCGAGGATACTCTGCCCTCGTCTTTGTTATGATTGGTCTATGGCCCCTATTCTTTTCTCTTCATCTTAGCCACGGCGCCTCTCATCGCGCCTCTGGATGTCTCACCAGCCGTCCTTGCTGGTTTGTCTACGCTTCACCGGTCATCCTACTGGTGTATACCCATCACCTTTCCCTTGGACCTGTGGTCTCTGATACTGTGTATTGCCCCGGTTCGCTGTTGTCCCTTCGCCAACCTCTTCCGTTGGCTTATGCCGTTTCCTTCTCTCCTGGACTCTTTCCTTTGGCACCGTGTGCCTTCTTCGCTTCCTTGTTTCACTTATTGCTTCTGACACCTCGTGTCGCTTATCCTTATCTCAGGTATTTCACCCGAGCTTCTCTTC
>JBBPUL010000838.1:0-14187 GCA_038094675.1 Spongispora temasekensis
ACCCAAAACGGTCCATGCAACACCCTAAACATGGTGTTCCTATCTTCACACGATATCCGAAATATATTGTGTTTACATTTTCCGTCAATTGTCCATTCGCGAAAAACCTAGTTTGGGCGTGTAGCTCGCTCGACACTTCAACGCGCCCGATTCTGTAAAACAGAACTACCGTCGACGCCACAAAATATTCTACCCAGCCCATCCCACCATCCCCCGCCATCTCGATGCCACCAAAACGTGGCCCCGGGCGTCCGAAAGGAAGCAAGAACCCACCTGGCACAAAAAACATAGGCAGGCCACGAAAAGATGGTGGCCCGCCACAGCACAGAAACATGGCAGAGCATGTCGTCGAAAAGGGTGAGCCATGCCGTGAACTCTCCATGATGACCTTGTCTGACGCGTACTTCCGATAGCCTCGTCTCTGGACCTGTTGGTGTCTGTGAGCACGTCGTGGTCGTCATCCGCTGGTGTTTCCAGCACAGCAGGAGCGATCCCAGGTCAGTCGTCTCATTCCCTCCCATTGCTGATACTCGGCTCAGCAGATCACTCTGTCACAAGCACCCCACCGAGTGATGGTGCTGCGACTCAGATGCCGCTGCCGGAACCTGCAACTGAGCCTCTAGCGGTGGCACTGCTGTGGACTGGCCCTGCATCGCCCCAGCTCCCACTGGACCCTCCCCCGTCTGTGGGGCAATCGGCTCTCGTGCCAATGCAGCCTGAGCTGTTGCCAGACACGACCAACCGTGATGATGAATGGGACTTGGAGCCTGCCACCACCACCATGACCCTGCTGCAGCAGCCCAATTCCTTCAATATCTATGGGTCTGACCTATCGGTTGCCGACGTACTTGAGGACGAGGAAGTGCTGGAAGTGCTGGATGAATTCGTGCATGGCTGTGATGAAGACTTGGACTTGGTTTTTGAGTTCAGCATGACAGCTTGCCGGGCTCATTGCACCAACAGGCTGGGATGCTCCAGTACTGCTTCATGGGCTCCGAGTCCAAGTTAGCGCATCCGTTGGTGGTAGCAGTGCCGCCCGCTCCAAGTCCGAGTCACCAGGCTGCAACAATGGCATCATCCAGCCATAAGTGCATTGCACTGGACAGCACAGCAGATGCCGGATGGAACATGAAGAAGGCCAAGAGGATGTGCACATACTGTAACAGCAGAGAGTGCAAAGGCCAGGGCAGACAGAGATTTTGCCTGAAGGTGAGTAATCTACTGCTATGCAGCAGGTCAAACTCGACTTGTCAGACTCGGGTATAATCCTAACTAACTCACGCAATGCTTAGTGTGGTGCTAACACGCCAGTGGCGGGACTGGGAGGCTTGGATGCTAGGGCATGAACCATATTAGTAGCTCCCGCCATCAGCCTGAGTAGTAGTTGTGTGGCTCGGGTCATGGCAGTGCCGCCGTCTTCAACACATATATACATTAGTAGCTAACTTGGTACTGATTTTGAATGCCATTGGGATTTGTCTTCTACTCAGTCATGATGCTCTCAGCTGTGCTTCTATGCTGAATTTTCCTCCCTGTGGCGCGCTGCACACAAGTTAATTAATTAATTAATTAATTTTTCTCCATACCCCTCCAGGTATGGTTGGAGTGCCTGGGGCCCTGTGAAATTGAGAGCCAGGCTCTTAGCCCTCGAAGCCTCCATTGGAGCCCAGCCCTGCTCTGAGCACAGGAGCAAGAGCATGCATGCATGCATGCTGCAAGGCTTGTATGAGTGGGCATGGATGAGTCAGGGATGAGGGTGGTGTGCCCATTGTTATGTGTGCATGCTGATAGATGCATCATTATTGACATGTCTGCTGTCATGCCAGTTGGCATGTTTGGTGGCACCATGGCACTGTTATGACAGGTGTGGATAGCATTGGCAGCCATAGACTCAAGGTGTAACCTAAAGCTGTGAAGTGAGAATGAGTCCTGAGCATGATGCACAGCAACTTATCACTACTCTGCCTAGGTGAGTATACTTGTGTGTGGAAGCAGTAGGGATAGAACATGGGAGCAATGGATATAGGCATAGCAAGAAGATTTCAAGCAAGACCAGAGATGAGGACTTTACACTACCATTCAACTGCTATGGTAGGGCAGCATGGGTTGTAAGGACAGAGATGACTAGCAAAGGCTTTAGCCAGGACAAAGTGCTAGAGGAAGACAAGAGTGACAAGAGAGGGGACAGGTCATGCAGTTTAACACCTATGCATTATGCAATATGCAAAAATACCTTCATTTTGGGTGGCCCCAACTCGGGACCACCAGAAAATCAATGTATTATGAGCATATGTACTGTACTTGATCTGAAATCTCAAACCTAGATAAGGGGTAGTGTTATACACCCTATATTTTATTTATAGTTTTTCACATTTCTTTCACTAAGTCTGAAGCACCTAACAAGCACTGATTACACAATCCTTGATCTAGTTACAAGTCATGTAAATGGCAGTCACATGATACTGCTTAGTCATCACTTACCAATCATTATTCATACTCAGCTGTGTGCCTCATGGCATGCCTTCTCTTTCTTTTGATACATATGTGTACAGCCCTCACACATATATAGTTATAGACTTATAGTATGTATTTCCATGCCAGCCCTAGATGTTGAACAATGGACTAGTAGCAACACTTCAAAAGTGTTTCAAAGTGTTTCAGAGTGTTCTGAGATCCTAGAAAGCTCAAAAAGCTCATAAGAGTGCTTAGAAAATCCAAAACTATGTACAGAACTTAGTACTAATAGTAATACATGTCATAACAGTCCATATTGCTTGTATATACATATATAAAACCTAGCAGAGCTAGATTAGAAGTTTAAACATTTTATCTCTGATTCCACTTAACAATGTTTAACAACACTAAAGATGAGTATATGTAAACCTGGCCCATTGGCATCATTACAGTAGTCAGTTATTTCTGTTATTACCACATCTGCTAGCCTGCTAAAAGCTGCTCCAGCACTTAGAGCTAGTAGTTACATTGACACATATGGTAGTGTATAATGCAATGACATGCCCTGTGAGCTTCCTAAGTACCTATATATGATGGAAAAATACCCCTCATGCAACCTTGACTCTAAGGAAGCTGCAGATGAATGGCATGTGCCAGATTTCCTCTGTCTCTCCTACTCTAATGCACTTACATATGCACATAAAACCACACTGGAAATGGAATAGTATTGTAGTACTGTGCTTATACCAGATGTAGTAGATATATTGGATAATGCTACTACTTTACCCCACTCCATGTGTGATGACTGCAAAAATGCAAATCAGAAAGGAAAAGGTGAAGCAAAGAATGATGAACATGACCATACACCAAAAGACATATGGCTACTTGACTCAGAAGCATCATCTCACTTTACAAATGATAAAAGTGATTACTCTGAATATCAAGAATTCAAGTCACCTACATTCTCCCAAACCACTTCTGAGAATTCTTCTATCCTCAGAATCAGAACTGTTATTGTCAAATTCAATGGATCACCAGTGTGGTTATTGCCAGTAATCTATATGCCACAGTATCAGATCAAATTGATTTTGATGGGTACACTACTGAGAGACAACTGTCTTACCCTAAAGACAGCACCCAATCTAATTGAGATCTTTAACAAGTGCAGCAGACAAACAGTGTTATCTTTTTACTTGCATGATATAGACACCATGTACCAGATTCATGCTCCAGCCATACATCTTCATGCTTATAACATAACAATGGCATCTGTGGACTATGAGATAATGTACAGACAACTTGGTCATCCTTTCTGAGACATGCTCAAAGCTGCTCAGAAGCATACCAAATATTTTCAAAAAGTTGAAATCTCTTTTCAGAACCCAATCTGTCTAGGTTGCAAGCTTGGTAAACAATCCAACTGCCCTTTTTCTCACTCAGAAGCATGCACAAAAGCCCCTTTTGAGTTGATACACTCTGACCTAAAGTCATTCGAGGTTGAATCATACCACAAGTTGGTGGTGCACCTTGTACAAGTCAATGAAGAAACTAGGTTTTGAGCAGCTCAAATCAGATGCTGGTCTATTTATACATATATCACAATGGAAAAGACATAGTACTTATGATTGACTATATAGATGATGTCCTCTTCTGTGGAGTGAATAAAGCTTTAGTAGACAAGCTAAAGGCTGCATTCATAAAAAAAGTGGGAATGTCATGACCTTGGAGAACCCCATAAGTTCCTGAGAATGAAGATTTATTGAGAAGGTCAAAAGATGTACATTGACCAGTGCACATTTCTCAATAAGATTTTTGAGCACTTTGATGTCCACAATGCTCATGTAGCAAATACACCACTGCCAACTGAATACTACTCAGAAACTGATAAATCTCCAGTTAATCCAGCTTAACAGATGTGTTTCCAGAAAATTATCAGATCATTAATGTACTTAATGATTGGCACTCGCCCTGACATACATAGCCTATGCTGTAATCAAGCTCACTAGACAAGTGGCAAACCCTTCACAAAAACACCTCGACAAGGCATGCTACATATATTAGTACCTTCTTAAAACCCAGAACTATGTCTTAGTCTATAATGGTGTGGAAGACAAAGGCTTAATTGCCTTCACTGACTCAGACTAGGGTCAGGATAAATAAACTGGTCACTCACAGACAGGTTCTTACCTAAAGCTTGTAGAAGAGATTTTTCTATGAAACTCACACTTGTAAAAGACCACTACACTGTCTTTCATGGAAGCAGAATACATGACACTCAGTAACTGCTCATGCCAAGCAGTGTGGATACACCAAATGATGAGTGAACTTGGTTTTAAACCAAGACCAATCCCTATTTGTGGTGATAATCAAGGATCTCTTTATTACATAAAATCCTATCATGAAAAAATGCTTGAAACACATATGCCTTCACTACCACTTTATTTGTGATGTTATGATGCAAGACAAAATAGTAGAGCTGTTTTACATTGAAGGGACTAAGAATCCTACTAATATGTTTATGAAGAATCTCTTCTTCAATAAGTTCAAGCATTACAGATTGCAACTCAGTCTTGAGTTTTACAATCACTAAAGAAGATTCTGTTGAAGTGCAGGCAATATGGCCTGGGCAAATGTTAAAGTAGCTAGTACTCACTAGTGTGGTTGTACAGTAAGGTGCAAAACTATTGCAATGCCTAACCTCAAACGAGGCATGCAACACCCCACAATCACTCATGGAAATTTCACTTTGCTTTGGTGGAAACAAATAAAGTACATACCCTTGGCTACAACATTATCCCCAGGGTCATGTGATTTGGTTCACATACTCTCAAGATACATCCATTTCAAAACAGCAATATCATTGCAATAGTTTGTACCCTTCACTCAGCACATTAAAATCAAGTGTTATGTGGTTATGTTTGGTCATACAAACAAAGATACACATAGTAGGAACATGTCTGAGTTCAAAATAGTTCACATGCATCTTTTTTTCTAACTACAACCATCATAAAATCCATCTCTTCTACTCAGAAACACATCATTCTCTCTATGCTTGATGCTGATCAATGTTACAATCAGCCCCTCTTTTTCTTTCTTCATCACTTCTTCATAGCACTGTATTATTTAAACATGCACAGCCCTTCGATTAGTCACTATTACAGCTATGCATTTCCCTTATTTCCCATCGCTGACTCAGACATTCTACAATGTTCCATGAAGTTCTATCACACACAGCTTTCTGACTTGTTTCACACTGTGCATGACTCATTTCTCTTATCTCCAGTTACTCCTTTTAGATTCTGTTACGATCAGCCCCTTTTTCCTTCATTTTTACTTCTCTTTGCACTGTATTACTTAAACATGCACAGCCCTTCGATTAGTCACTGTTATGGCTGTATGTTTTCCTTATCTCCCATCGCTGACTCAGACCTTCCACAGTGTTCCATGTAGTTCTATCATGCATAGCTTTCTGACTCATTTCATGCTGCGCATGACTCATTTCTCTTATCTCCAGTTACTCTTTTTGGATTCCTCTCTTATCAAGCTGTAGCACTGCTTGGTCTATGCACAGAACTCTTACATATAAATAGGGCATAGAACAAGCATGTATCTCCAGCTTGAGCCTACTCAAGATAGTAATCTATTGCATCTTTGACCCTCTTGCTCCTCCTTGCTCTCCCTATGAATTACTTGGCCTCTGTTACGATTGATCTATGGCCCCTATTCTTTTTCCTTTGTCTTAGATGCAGCACCTCTCATTGCACCACTAGATGTCTCACCAGCCATCCTTGCTGGTTTGCACACATCTTGCCGGTCGTCCTACTAGCATATACCCATCACCTTTCCCCTGGACCTATGGTCTCTGATGCTGCGTATCACCCTGGTTCACTATTGTCTCTTCGCCAACCTCTCTCATTGGCTTATGCTGTTTTCTTCTCTCTTGAACTCTTTCCTTTGGCACCACATGCCCTCCCTTGCTTTTTTGTTTCACTTATTACTTCCGACACCTCGTGTTACTTATCCTTATCTCAGGTATTTCACCTGAGCTTCTCCTCTACTGCTCCTGCAGTCCTCGTGCTGCAGCACATTCTCTTCTGATCTTCTTGCTGCACATTTGCTTCTTATTTCCAATCTGCAGTCTTCTTCTTACTTATTTATACTGTGGATTACTCATAGATGCTTATCCTCTTTTCCCCTTATGTCTTTCTCTGTCTTTGAGGCTCTACTTGGCCTGGTCCATGCACATCCCCCGCACATATATATAGAGGTGTAGCATAAGCCTGTAACTTTAGCTTGAGCCTACTCAAGATAGCAATCTATTGCATCTTTGACCCTCTCACTCCCCTCTGCTCTCCCTTCAAACCACTTGGCCTTGCAGCATCTTCACTTGAGAATACTCTACCTTCGTCCTTCAATGTTGCTACATACTCGCCTAGGCAGAGTAGTGACCAGTCTCTGTATATTATGCTCAGGACATATGCCCCTCGCCTTTATCTTGCAGCTTTAGGTTGCACATCAAGTCTATGGCTGACGCTACCCATGCATGTCGTAACAGCCTCGCAGCATCTTTGCTTGAGGATAGTCTATCTTCATCTTCAATGTTGCTACATACTTGCCCAGGCAGAGTAGTGACCAGTCTCTGTGCATTGTGCTCAGGACCTATGCCCCCTCATCTTTGCCTTACAGCTTTAGGTTGCACAATCGAGTCTACAGTTGATGCTACCCATGCCTGTCATAACAAAAGGCTCAAGCTCTTCGAATGCAACTACCTTTGCTGTAGCTCGCAGCCATTTTGGCCCCTCCATCACCTCTGAAGTGGTGCCTCTGCCCACCTCCACCACCTATTGCAACCTCCTCCTTCTGTAGATCTACCACACCTCCTAGCCCCAGCTCTGGAACTACCATGCCCCCTTCACCACCAAGTCCCAACCCTATGCCCTCAATGTCTTCTAAGCCCACTGAACTCCACCTCACCCAACCCAAAGCCTTTTCAGGCAAACAACACAATGCCATGCCTTGGCTTCACTCTGTATAATAGTACCTCACCATAAACATCGACATCTACTCCACAGATGAAAAGAAAATAGATTTTGCCCTGTCATTCATGAATGATGGGAGTGCCCTCACCTGGGCAGATATCTTTATGGAGAAAAGCATGCGAGGCACCAACATGATCCTCAGATCCTGGAATAAGTTCATTAAAAAGTTTAAGGCTCACTTTGAGAGCCCTAACACTGCTGCCAATGCTTTGACCTGGTTGGCCACCTATTGTGTCAACAAATGATGCAACAGAACCTTCCAACCATCCCTCAGTCAATACATCTCTGAGTTCCACAACTAGGTTAGCCTTGCAGGGCTTAATGAGGCAGCTACCATCTGCTGGACATTCTCCCTTCACTCTCAGAAAGGTGTACCTTATAGACATCATCCCCTCAACTATAGATGATTGGATCAAGAATGCATCTCGTCTCAATGACCAGCACAAACATGCTAAACTTGTCACCTGCCAGCATAAGCATACCTCGACCCCCACCTTCATCCCCCACCCCATACAGACCACCCACGACAAAGACCCCAACACTATGGATGTGGATGCCATCTACATCCCAAAACTCACCTCTGAAGAGTGCGAATGCTGCTTTAAACAAGGACTCTGCCTTTGCTGCAGAAAATTGGGCCACTTCTCCAATAAGTGTCCTACCTTCGAAGACCTTCCCCCATGCCCCAAAACCAACCAAAAGGTCGCCAAAGCAGAAGAAGAAATACCCAGCTTAATGGACAAGGATGACGATGAAGAAATCTATGTAGAAGCCATGGGGGTGAAGGATTTTTGAAAGGGAGGACTTCTTTGATGCAAGTACCTCTCCAACATTCTGTTTCTTGTGTGCCTGTACTAGTATCAACATCCAATAGAGCTATGCATATCCCCATTCAGCTCGTGGTACCCTTGCACACCATGAAAATTATCAACTCCCCTGCTCTCATTAACTCAGGAGCAGAAATCTCTTGTCTTGATTGGGCTTTTATCTGAAAACACAGACTCCCTCACACTTGCCTTGACCAACCAATCTGTGTCCATAATGTGGATCAATCTGTGAATTCCAATGGAGATATCCTATTCTCTACCGAACTCTATGTCTCCATCAGAGAAGAGATTACCCAAAAGGTCCTTTTCTACCTCATAAACTGCAGCAAGGAAAATATTATCCTTGGCCTCCCTTGGCTTCATCTTGCTAACCCCACCATCGACTGGGAAAGACAAACCATCTCCATCTCTAAGACCCTAGATCAATCTGCAGACCTGTACCATGCCTATGTTGCCAACCAAAAGTGATATGACTCCCATTACCGCATCCCTCAACTTCATAGTAGAGTAGATTGATAGAGTTCCTGGTACTGACCTGTTCCAGTCGTATGCGCTTGTTTGCAGGTTCCTCTGTCCAGAGAAAAGTAGTGCTTGCACAAGCAATTTGCTTAGCTTGTGCAGAATGGTGGAACTCACACGCATTTCGATGCTGGGTCAGACCCCTCTGGGATGAGAACATGTGAGGACAATTAGGGTGGCATTTGAAGTTAGAGGCCATCAGCTGTAAACAAGTAAGATAGTCACAGCAGGGCGAGAGGTGGAAGGCTCACCTCAAATGTACTAGAAGAGGAAACACTGTCTGTGTCGCAACTACAGCTTCAACAAGAGGGTGTTAAGGATCAAAATTTCCAGCCATGTTGAGAGAATGAGACATGTAGGGTGAATGATGATGGAAGCAATGTCACCAAAAAGAAAAAATGTTAAGCACACGTTGGATTGGCAAATTACTTGCCATGCATCCTATATGTCATAACAAGAGGAAAAGGAAGAGTTGACAGTCGGCATTGAGGGCTTTCACTGAGTCATACTGTAACAACTTCGGAATGACAAGTTACAATGGCATGGCAGACTTACACTGAAGCATAAACTCGGGGCAATTACTAGAAGTGGAAGTCGATGATTGGTTCAGCATTAGGTTTGTCACAGCCTTAGTAAGTTAGTAAGTTAGCCTTATGCTCAGTGTTGCAGGTCCGCCTGCTCTCTGAGTCATCGCCCTTGACTTTCCACCTCACTTATAGTAGATACACTCACATTAGCATTGAGAAGGACAATTCAAGTGAAACTTCAACCACAGTGAAAGTTCTACAAACAAGACAATCATTGACATATTGTGAGTCATACCGCTCCATCATGCTGCACTAAGCCACCAGAAGTCCCAGCCGTAGTTGTTGGCGGCAGTAGTGATCTCTCTTTTGCCATTAGGTTCATCTGTAAAGTAATTAATAACCCGTTTGTGACAGGGTCGTCTCACATTTTCTTGATCTCCACCATGATCTCACGGTGCGCCTGCTTCCAGCTTGCAGCTGCCAACTGCATTTTGCTATAATGCCCATTTTCATGCTCGAGGAGAGATGCTTTGATCGAAGCACTGGCAAGCGCGAATGCCTGGTCAAGATTGTCATTTTGAAGGTACTGATGCAACTGCAGCATTTTCAAAAATAGAACATCAACAATGGTATCTTGAAAGATCTTCATTATGAAAATTGGATTGGTCTCATCCTTGTCCTAAGATAGATTGAGATGGAGTTAGTAATCAGAATGCCCACAACGTATCCTCTTCAGATAGTTGAGATTATGGAGTAAATCGTATACTGTATCCTTTTTATGTGTGATTTCATTCACTTCCAAGGATAGCCAGAGACCAAATGAGTCTTGCACATGACTGAATGTGTAGTCGTAGAATGACTTTCTCATGTCTGTCATCACTGCCGAGAAGTCAACCTTCTCCATTTCTGCAGATTTCACTTTGACTTTAGCTGCAAAACAGTGATAAATACAAGCAGTGCTGAATCATGACATTGATTACTTACCAGCACCACATACTGCCATCATCACATCCTTTGTCACCCTATCAATGTATTCCTTCTTTTTCTTGTCCATCAGGACACTGTCCTCTGTCATCAAACTTCTGTAAATAAACTCTTTCGCCTTCTCCACAATCTGGTGCTTCTGGGCCTTTAAGTTGCTCAGATAAATAAACAGTGAGTCTGGTTGTTCTTGCGCTGACAAAACATTCCCTGACATTGGTGCACGACCTACAGGATCAGGTCTCCCTAAAATCTGTACACTGCTTCGTTGGGGCATTATCAACCAAACATGCTGGGCAATCTCCAAACCATGGTGGAGGGATGCAGGATTAGACAAACTACTAGGCTGTGGTTTCATGGACCACGCGGGATCCCACATAGGCAATCCAAGAGTGGAAGTTGTGCCCAATGGCAACAGCATGAGAGAGGGTTGAGGTCGATGGTAGTGGCTCACTTGTGAATTCCGAGCATAGTCTGGTGCGCATACATTTGCAGGATCTAATCCAAATGCAGCATAATTGGGTGGTGCAGAAATAGAAGGGTGATTGGTGTCAATGACACCAGATGGCAATGTGGGGATATTGTGACTATAGCTGGATGCGTGCATACCCGCAGGGTCTAATGCAAGTACACTAGGGTGGCAAGGGTGACTCATACGTGGCATTGACATTCTAGTATTAGATCCCATATTTGGATGATGACCCAAGACACCAGTCTCAGCATCAGATGGAAATCTGGGGGTATAGGCAGGTGCTTGTGTGCTCGCAGAGTCTAACACAGGCATGCCAGGGTAGTAGGAGTGACACATCAAGGGCATTGATATATTCTTAGGCCCTGCATCCAGATGACGACTTGGGAATCCGTCGGATGGTGCAGCGATATGAAGGTGATTGGCATCAGCAATGCCAGATGGCAATGAGGGGTATCATGAGTATAGGAGGATGGGCCCAAAGTGGATACACCAGAGTAGCAGGGGTTATGGATATGCGCTGGCATTAACACACTGCTATTAGGCTCCATGTTCAAATGATGGCCTGGGGCATCAGCGATGTCAGATGACAATGACATGGAGATATGAGGCTGATTGTGGTCCAAACGATTCGGATAAACTGTCTGAGGGTAGGGGTAGTAACCTGTGTCATGGCGTGACATGCTATTAGGCTCGATGTCCAGATGCAGATGATGACCTAGGGCATTGGCGACACCAAATAGTGAAAATTAGAGCCCAGTTCTTCAATAGGAACGTCAGAATTGTCAGTGATAGCCATCGAGCGGGCTTGTAGCAACATCAACATTGTTGAATAGACACAGTTTGGCTTACACTCACCCATGTCAATGCTCGCCACGATGGTAGGTGTCAGTGTTCATCACAATGATAAAAATTTATGAGCCTCAGGCTAGGTCACGTGACTTATCGATGAACTGAACACTCGATAGTAATACAGCACGAGTGAAATTACATAAAAGCTACAACCATCGGTCACCCATCAGTCACAAGGGGGCAATAAACACACTCCAATGTAGTTCACCACGATTTCCTGATCAATCGCTAGATAACTTAACACAAGTCTTAGTTTAGTATGGTCTGTATTGCATTCTAGAATTGGACCAGTCACTTACTAAGTTTCGATATCAATTGTTCAAGCAGCTGTGCACTGAGACCCAAATGGTTCCAACTGTGTCTCTGCAAGCATTAAGGCAACCAACTGCTCTGTGAACACAGCCTGATAGAATCCATTTTCATCCTCCACCTCCTGCAGAGAATATGGTGAAAGCAAGGCCTTCACAGCTCCCAGAGTGACTTCCTCCATTTCCAGTTGATGCTCTTGGTGTTGCTTAATGGCAGAAAGAAACACCCAGTGTTTCTCTACATATTCGATCTCAGTGACTGTTTGCGTGACTTGATGCACAACCAAGTCACGATCCGCCCACTTGGCTTCGTAAGCTCACAGAACGAGGTAGTGTTGCCACAGTTTGGTTTTTCACTTAGAACCCAGACAGAACTAAAATAATTCATCAAAATCTGAGTATCCTATGTTGTTCAGGGTGGTTTAAAACAGTTATCTAAGATACAACTATTTAAATATAGCTCAAACCTATTATGAGAATTACCTTGGTCTGATGTGGTTTCTGGAACTGTGGCAACACTAGAACGAGGTCATCCAGGAAGCAGCTAAGGGCTGAGTGCAGGACAATCATGTTCTTCAAGTTGAGTTTAAATAATTGATGAGTTTAACGTATGCTTCTGATTGAGGAACATGTTACCTTTTCAATGTCTCTCACCACCATAGGGAGATGAGCTGAGGGAGCTAAGTCTAGTATGAGCAAGGCCTCACCCACTCGTGATGGATAAGGCCAATTTCTAGAAAGAGTGCAAACGCCCTGTTTAGGAGATTCCGAAGGACTAGCTGACTTGCCGTCCGAAGCAGATAGGGAGGAAACAGGAGACTGGGTCCTAGGGGTACAAATACCTCTATCATAAAGGCAGGTCCTCTGAGAGGGGGAGTTGGGAAGGTCCAATGTAAACTCTTCATTGAGGTCAACTGTGTGTGATCCCTTAGACTCAAATCCATTGTCTCTCATGAAGGAGGAAGTGTGTAATCTTCTTCTGGAGCTGGTAATGGGGCTGGATTCGGGGGAGGAGATGGCTGAGATGGACAGCGGAAGTGTTAAGTCAGATGCAACAGAGCTAGGCATATGGAAGATGGGCAACAAGGGAGTCAGAGTATTGGATGGAGTTTTAAGAACTGAATCTTTGCAGGATATTACACAATAGTCTACTTTTTGTTTTGTTTTAAAACTGCATCGCTAATTCCAACTCGCTGACACATCACACAACACCCTTCCAAGCTTGACAATATGCTCAGCCTCACTCGTATCTGCACTAGGGAAGCTGAACCAGCTCGTTACAGTGAAATCTGGTCTTCTTTCCTATATGCGAAATCGTCTTATAGGGTCACAGCCATACAATTAGAAGTGAAACATAATGCTTGGCCAATGCTATCAACGATGAGCAGTGTTTATCAAAAGCATCAAACGACCATGAGAAAACACTCCACAACATGTGAGATAACACCACAGTTGGTGTGTACAAAACTCTAATCTCATTCATAACTGCAAATCAAGCATATGTTCTCCCGTTGCTCATATGTTTAGGGTTCGATAAGGTTCACCATGCCGTACCACTACTATATATGAGTAGCTCACCTTCATCACAGGTAATTGAGCCATTTACACCCAATCAGTTCAAGAACATTTTGCAAGCACTCAACAAACATCATGGTCGACTCCATGCAAGTCTGTTCATTTCAAATCATATACAAGATGCACAAGCCTCATAGTTTTCTCTAGGTTAATATATCTTGAGGAACTACACTTAGCCATACTCAGAAAAAGAGAACCACCAACCCTGACTGATCTTCAGCTACTCCTTACTGATGTGACATCTCATGCATTCTAACACTGAAGTAGATCAGTGAAGTGTGTTTCTCCATCTCCCTCCGACACCTGCAATAAGCTCAAATGAGTACTCATTCATATCAAGAAGGTCACATTCGAACTATACAGTGACTCCAAAAACCGTTCCAATGCCTAACCCCAAACCGGGGCGCGAAGCGCCCCACAATCACCTGTGGGAATCTCACTTAGCTTTGGTGGGGACAAATAACGTACAAACCCTTGGCTACAACTTTGTCCCCAGGGTCATGTGATTTGGCTCAGGGGCACTAGAGATATGGCCATTCTGAAGTAGCAACACCATTGGAACAGTTTTTGGACTTTCACTGATCTCAACTACAATAATGTTTATAGGCCATTATTTGGTGCTACAAATAAAGGTAC
>JBBPUL010000839.1:0-14179 GCA_038094675.1 Spongispora temasekensis
GAGTGGTGGGGATATGACATGGGGACGCAGGGGTATGGACGCAGCAAGAAGGATCCAAGCAATGACCAGAGACGAGGACTTTACACTACCATTCTCTGCTGTGGCAGGGCAGCATGGGTTGCGAGGAGAGGGACCACTGGCAAAGGCTTCGGCCAGGATGAAGTGCTGGGGAGGACAGGAGTTGACAAGAGAGGGGACAGGCCATGCAGTTTAACGTCGTGCGGCCAATGCCTTTTGGGGGCAAAGACGATAGAAGGCATTGCGAGGGGAGGAAGCTAAAGCTTTGAGGGGGAGAAGGCCTTCGGGTGAAGGTTCTTATACTCCTGGAGGGCGGACTTTGCGTTTTTCAAGTTCCGTTCTGGAACCCAGGATTCCTCTTCGGCGGTGTAGCCCCTCCATCAGATCAGGAACATGCGGGAGCGTGGCGTTCCTCGGTGGCATAGAACCTTCTTGATTTCATATTCTTCTTCACCTTCTATTAGCTCCAGGGGTGGAGCTGGGAAGTTCGGACCGTGTACGCTATTTTCGTGATAGGGCAATAAGAGAGAAGCGTGGAACACGGGGTGAATCTTCCATGTCACCGGAAGTCGGAGTCTATATGTCAGGAGGGATAGGACGTCCGTGATAACAAAGGGTCCTTCTCTTTTTGGTGCGAATTTAGGGTTTGCGATGCGGCGGTTGAGGTTTTTTGCCTCTAACCACACCTTGTCTCCTTTTGCGAATGGGGTGAAAGAGCGGCGTGTGCGGGATGCCATCACCTGGCGTGCGAGTTCGTGGGCGGCGAGTGCCTCATTCCTTGCTGTGGATAGGGCCTTGAGGCATTCTTCCAGGGCTGGAAGCGGGGTTTCTGCGAGGACTGTGGGGAGGGCACGAGGTTCGAAGCCATACATGAGGTAAAACGGTGATTTGCCGGTGATAGAGTGGGGTCAGTGGTTGTGTGTGAATTCCACATGGGTGATGTGGTCAGCCCATGTGGTTGGATTATTTCCACAGAAGATCCGAAGATATGTTTCGACCTCCTGGTTGACTCGTTCAGTTTCGCAGTCGGATTGAGGGTGGTAGGCAGTGGACAAGGAAAGGTCATATTTCAGGAGCTTTTCAAGCTCCCGAGCGAAGGTGGATGTGAATTGGGGACTTCGATCGGAGATAATTTTGTCATAGAGGCCCCAGCGGCGGTAGACTTTGTGGAAAAAGAGGGTTGCTACGCCCTCAGCGGTGATCTGTTTCTTAGTGGGGCAGAGAATTACCCCCTTAGTAAGCCCATGGTCGACCACGACCAACAGGCTGTCAAAACCGTTAGAGAGAGGGAGGTCTGTGATAAGGTCGCAGGAGACCTGTTGAAACGGGTGAGAGGCAAGAGATTTGATCGGGGACAAAGGAGGGATGGTGGGGTGGGTGTTCACCTTGTTTTGTTGGCAAAGGGCACAACCCTCGACGTAGCGGTGAACCTGAGTGGCAAGGCCAGGCCACCAGAAGTCATGGGCTACGAGTTGATGGGTTTTCAAATAACTGGAATGGCCGGCAGAGGGGTGGTCATGGGCGCGTGCGATGACCGAGAGACGATCGGGCTCGGGGACATAGACATGGTCACGATAGCAAAGGAGATTCTCCCGGAATTGCCAGTTGGAGAGGCGGTTGCGAAGATTGGGGGCGGAGATGGGTCCCTCAAGATCTGCGCGGAGGCGGGTGACGAGTTCGTCATCAGCGGAGTGTTTCTGGATAGCCATTGTGAGGACGGAATCTACGACTTGGACAAAGAGGGTTTCAGGGAGTAGAGTGACGGCCTGGTTGTCAGACTTGGATGAGAGTCGGTCGGGACGACGAGAGAGAGCATCGGGGCCAGAGAGCAGAGAACCGGGGACATGGGTCATCTTGAGATCAAAGTCTGCAAGATCGAGGAGCCATTGTGCTTGGCGACGGTTGAGGTTCTAGGGCTGCCGAAAGTATGTAAGGTTTTTATGGTCGGTGAAGACCTGTACGGGGTGTTGGGAACCATGAAGGTAGTGACGCCAGGCTTTAAGGGCGTGGATAATAGCCAAGAGTTCCCTGTCGAAGATATCATAGTTTTGTTCTGCAGGAGAGAACGACTGGGAGAGGTAGGAACAGGGGTGCCAGTCCCTGTTTGAGTCAGTCTGGAGGAGGATGGCCCCAGTGGCATCTCATGATGCGTCGGTGGCGACCGCGAAAGGTCTGGAGAGATCTGGGAGGCAGAGGATGGGTCTAGAGAGAAAGAGCTTCTTGAGCTCGTCAAAGGAGTTTTGGCATTGGGGGGTCCAAATCCATGCAGCAGTTTTCTTGGTGAGGTCAATGAGGGGCAGGCGATGTCAGAGTAAGAAGGGATGAAGCGCCGATAGAAGTTTGCGAACCCTAGGAAAGAGCGTACATCTTTGACTTTTTTTGGGGTAGGCCATGAAGCAATTCCGTCAAGCTTAACGGGGTCCATGGCGAGTTCTCCTGGTTTGACGATCATTCCGAGGTATTCTACTTCGGGGGTGGTGAACTTGCATTTGCTCAGTCGTAGATGAAGATCTAACTCCATCATGCGTTGGAGGACTTGGCGGGTACACTCAGTGTGGGATTTGTTATCAGGGGAGAAGATGAGCAGGTCATCCATATAGATGACGAGCCATCCTTCGGCGATCATGTCTCTGAAGGAGTCATTCATGAAGCATTGGAATGTCGATGGGGAGTTGTTCATGCCGAAGAACATGACCATAGGTTTGAAAAGACCTTTGTGGGTGATGAAGGTGCCTTTCCATTGGTGACCATCCTTGATGCGTACATTGTTGTAACCCCATCAGATGTCAAATTTGGTGAAGACGTTTGCTCCTTTGAGCTTATCAACGAGGTCCGAGATGAGGGGCAGGGGGTAGGCGTCGTGGATGGTATGTTCGTTTAGGTATCTATAGTCTTGGCATGGATGAAGTTTGCCGTCCTTCTTCTTAACGAAGAAAAAGGGGGAGGCCTGTGGGGATTTGGAGGGGCGAATTTTCCCAGAGTGAAGGTTTTCGTCTAGGAAGGCTTCGGTTGCCTTTTGTTCCTCAGGGGACAAGGGGTAGATTTTCCCGATTTTTGGGACAAAGGATTCGTCGAGGTTGATCTCATGGTCGTAGGGTCGCGACGGGGGAAGTGATTCGCAGTCTTTTTCCTCAAAGACTTTGGCGAAGTCTGAGTACTCTTGGGGTAAAGTGACCTCTTGGGTTTGGGTCCTGGCTTTCTCTGCAAGTTTGGTGGCTTCGGAGTAGCGGGCGATGGTGGCAGAGAGCAGGATGTAGGGTCCTCCTCGGGTGATGCGGTTGATGGAATAGTGGCTCAGGGTTTGGCGTTGCCACTGTTTCTCAGACTGAATGTCCAAGTACGTGTGTAGGTGCCTGTGGGTTTCGGGGGTCATATTGACACACCGAATCGAAGTTTCCCCAAAGCCTTGTAAAGGTGGGGTGCGGTAGTGAGAGTCATGTCACTTTTGATCAGCGACGTAGGCATGGTAGAGGTCTGCAGATTGGTCAAGGACCTCGGGGACGGAGATGGTTTGCTTTTCCCAATCAATTGTTGAGTTAGCAAGACGCAACCAGGGAAGGCCAAGGATGACGTTTTCTTTGCCGCAGTTCATGAGGTAAAAGAGTACCTTTTGGGTAACTCCTTCTCTGACAGAGACATAGAGTTCAGTGGAGAACAAGATATCTCCATTGGAATTCGCAGATTGATCCACATTGCGGACGCGGATTGGTTGCTTTAGGTGAGTGCGAGGGAGATGATGTTTCTGGGCGAAAGCCCAATCAAGGCAAGAGATTTCCACTCCAGAGTCAACAAGAGCGGGGGAGTCGACGACTTTCATAGTGTGCGAGGGTACCACGAGCTGAATGGGGATATGCATAGCTCTATTTGATGTGGATACTAGTACAGGCACACAAGAAACAAAACATTGGGGAGGTACTTGCATCGGAGAAGTCCTCCCTTTTAAAAATCCTTCACCCCTACGGCCTCGACGTGAATTTCTTCATCATCTTCTTCGTCTATAAGGCCAGGTACTTCTTCTTCAGCCTTGGCGACCTTTTGGTCGGTCTTGGGGCATGGGAGAAGGTCCTTGAAGATGGGACACTTGTTGGAGAAGTGGCCTGATTTCCTGCAGCAAAGGCAGAGTTCTTGTTTGAAGCAGCGTTCTTGCTCTTCAGGGGTGAGTTTTGGAATGCGGATGACATCCACATCCATGGCATTGGGATCTTTGTCGTGGGAGGGCTGAGTAGGGCGAGGGACGAAGGTGGGGGTCGAGGAGTGCTTGTGCTGGCGGGCAACAAGCTTGGCACTTTTGTGCTGGTCGTCAAGACGAGAGGCATTCTTGATCCAATCGTCGATGGTGGTGGGGACGGTGTCCATAAGGTACACCTTTTCGGAGAGCGAAGGGGGAATGCCAGTGGAGAAGTAGTGACAGATGGTGGCTGCTTCGTTGAGCCCTGCTAGGCTGACCTGGTTGCGAAATTTGGAGATGTATTGGTTGAGGGATGGTTGGAACGTCCTGTCGCATCGCTTGTTGATGCGGTACGTGGCCAACCAGGTCAAAGCGTTGGCGGCGGTGTTGGGGCTCTCGAAGTGAGCCTTGAATTCTTTGATGAAGTCATCCCATGATCCTAGGGCCATATTTGTTCCTCGCATGCTTTTCTCTGTGAAGGTGTCTGCCCAGGTAAGAGCATTCCTGTCATTCATAAACGACAGGGCGAAACCAATCTTTTTCTCATCCGTCGAGTAGATGTTGATGTTAACGGCAAGATACCGTAGGACCGAGCGAAGCCAGGGCATGGCATCGCGTTGTTTGCCTGTGAAGGCCTTGGGTTGGGTGAGACGGAGTTCGGTGGGTTTAGAAGACATCGGGAATGGGGGGCTGGGTGGTGAAGGGGGTGTAGTGGTTCCGGAGCTAGGACTGGGGGGCATGGTAGATTTCCAAGAGGGAGAGATTACGAGGGGCGGTGGTGGTGGGTGGGGGCGCCACTTCAAAGGTGATGGAGGGGCCGAAATGGCTGCGAGCTACAACAAGGGTAGTTGCATTCGAAGAGCTTGAGCCTTTTGTTATGACAGGCGTGGGTAGCGTCAGCCATAGACTCGATGCGCAACCTAAAGCTGCGAGGTGAAGACAAGGGGCATAGGTCCTATGTGCGATGCACAGAGACTAGTCACTACTCCGCCTTGGCGAGTATGTAGCAACATCAAAGACGAAGACTGAGTATCCTCGAGCGAAGATGCTGCAAGGCCAAATGGTTCGAGGGGAGAACAGAGGGGAGCAAGAGGGTCAAAGACGCAATAGATTGCTATCTCGAGTAGGCTCAAGCTAAAGTTACAGGCTTGTGCTACACCTCTATATATACGTGCGAGGGACTCACACGGACCAGGCCAAGTAGAGCCTCAAAGACGGAGAAAGGCATAAGGGGAAAAGAGGATAAGCAACTATGAGTAATCCGCAGTATGAATGAGTAAGAAGAAAACTGCGGATTGGAAATAAGAAGCAAATGCACAGCAAAGAAGATCAGAAGAGAATGTGCTGCGGCACGAGGACTGCAGGAGCAGTAGAAGAGAAGCTCGGGTGAAATACCTGAGATAAGGATAAGCGACACAAGGTGTCAGAAGCAATAAGTGAAACAAAGAAGCGAGAAAGGCACTCAGTGCCAAAGGGAAGAGTCCGAGTGAGAGGGAAACAGCATAAGCTAACGGGAGTGGTTGGCGAAGGGACAACGGTGAACCAGGGCGATATGCAGTATCGGAGACCACAGGTTCAAGGGAAAGGTGATGGGTATATGCCAGTAGGACGACTGGCAAGGCATAGGTGAACCAGCAGGGACGGCTGGTGAGACATCTAGAGGCGCGATGAGAGGCGCCGCAGCTAAGACAAAGAGAAAAGAAAAGGGGCCATAGACCAATCGTAACAATGATCGTGATGTGATCAGCATCATTTGTGCCATTTCTGTCAAGGTAAGAACAACAAATCTCATATTATTTTTCATTTCATGCAATATGATCTTACAGGCACAATCATCAGCTAAACGCAAAGAAATGTTCAAAAGCATTCAGACTTGCTCGCACCCATTGCAACTACTGCTTGACATGAAGGTTCGGTGGTCATCAATGTTTGTCATGCTTTGTTGTGCACTGAACCTAAAGGAGGTAAGAGATCTGCTCTGCCATTTTTCACATACACTAACAAGTCTCAGGAGGTGAATACATTTGTAGTGTGCCTCGGTTCACAGGAGTGGGACAATGAGAAACAGAAACACCACAAGACATATGAACTGCAGCTTAACAATGCTGAGTGGAAACATGTCCATCACACCCTGACACTATTGGCGGTATGTACAATGTTACTACTCTTCATGACAAAGAGACTCACTACTGCTGGCACCCCTAAAGTACACTGAGAATGCCCAACACACATTCTCAAGTGAACATGGCCCGACTCTCCACACTGCTTTGCCAGCACTCAAAGCACTTTATAAAGTGTGGTCCGCACGTGCAAGTGGAAAGAAATATAGCAAGTTCAGTGATGCACTCCAGGCTGGACTGAAGAAGATATCAATGTACTATAACTGTACATCGAGTTCTGATGCATATATCATCGCTATGAGTAAGTGTTCAGCTGTAATTTACTATGTATCTAATAGATAATTGTAGTACTTGATCCCAATCAAAAACTCAACTACATCTGTGCGAGTATAATTTACAGAGGGTCAGATAGCTTGTGCTAACAAATGGAAGTACAAGGAACGTTACCACACCATGCATGACAATGCCAGAGAGATGCCACAAGCTAAGAGTTAGACACACTCTGTCACATGTCAAAACCCAAAGGTCTGAGCACTCTTGAATGAGCTAATGGACGAAGATGACAGTGATGGCAAGGGTGACTGGGTGACTATGAGCAAGAGCCAGCAATCGGAAGATCCATCAAGGCCATGGCTGCATAGCTTCCATGAATATCTCAACATGCAAGACATCCTCAGTGACCTTTCAATCGTTTGATGGTGGGGCATCAATTCTGTGTGGTATCCAGTCTGGGGGTCGCTTGCACGTGACTTCCTATCTATCATGTCGAGCTCCATTTTGTCTGAGCGTGTGTTCTCATCTGCCAGCATTACAATCAGCAAGCGATGCAACAGCCTCAAGGCCAATGTCATCGAAGCACTTCAATTCCAGAAGTGTGCATCAAAATCCAAATTGTTATTTCAAGAAGAACTGTCTGTGTTGGTGGAGATGACTCAAGAGAGGGTGGAATCAGATGAAGATGGTGATGATACAGTTGACGAGGATCATTGGAACAAGTGGTAGGGCCTAGAAAGGTGTGTACATGACTGTCATGCTCAGGCTGCACTCCCACTGAACTTTTTTTTGAATCGCTAATCTCTATCACCATCAAAATGATCCAATGCCAACTCAACAACCATGTGAACAATGACCACATGGTGCCACATAATGCCTACACAACTCAATGATGAGATGACATGATGCAATCGTGATGCAATACTGACACAATACAAAGGATACACAAATGGCCCGGGCAATGACAACATGGCACAACCATTCCAAAGATGGGGGACAGAGCATATGGGATAGCTAGATATGTAGTACATATTACATCCAATGAAATGTGTTACAGCCAGCGGTGTTACACAGTGAGCCCCGGCTTGAGCCTAAGCCCCAGCTTTTGGGCCGGGCCGGGCCGGGCCTCCATTAGGGGCTTTTAGGGGCTCAAGGCTTGGCTCATGATTTGTCAAGGCCGGAGCCCCCCTAAGCCAGCCCCGAGCCGGGGCTTTCAGGCCAAGCCAGGCCAGCACAGCACTAATTGTCAGTCACCTGCACATCTGCACAATAGAGTTGTTTCTTCATTGAGAGAACAGTCTGTGTGCCATGGGGGACATGAAGGATCTGAAGTGCCCTCCACATACTGTAGCATGGGCAGTGTGGCATTCTGCAGTATGGACAGCCTGGGAGTTACTGATGGATGTGGTGATGATCTCTTGGCCCATTGCATCTTTGTCCTTCCAAAGCTCAGCCACAACAGGATCTTGTGGCTTCGGTGTACCTTCCACAACAACACTCAGGATGTAAGCCTTTCTCTTCTGCAAAATGGCAGCTATGCATTGCTTCCAGTGGAGTTTTTCGATGCGTGGGATACTACCCGATGTGGATGAAGATGCCGTGGGAGCCAGGGACTGAGACACAGGTGGCCCTGGTGGCGGTGTCGTAGACTGTGCCGTGGTTGTCGTGGTGAGAGCGCTGTTGGCCCTGGGACTGGAGCAGTTGCGCTAGACATAGTGATGTGCGAGGAATGTGGTGTGCGATGAATGTGATGGTGGAAATGATGTCTCATCTGTTCCAGGTCAGACCGCTGGGCTCATAACCTTTTGGAGCACACGGCGCAAGAGGAACTCTGAAGAGATCAGACGAGGGGGGGTTAGACCTAGCCTTGGGTGCAACTGGCTGGTCTCTATGATTTTTGTGGGTATATATATGTTACTACTATTTGACTTAGATACTCGGCTTCGAGGCCGAGCCTAGCTTGGTGCTCTCGCTCGACAACATACTACACTACATATACAGCATACTGTACCTCGAAATCAGATATGACTGTGTGAATCTACTAGTTTTCATCAACCATGAAGCATCGTTTTCCAGCGCTGGCTTACTTTGTTCTTTCTGCAGACTGTCTCGTTCTTGCCACGCTGCAAAACATCACTGTCGATGATGCAGCTTCAACCGGCGCCACAGCGCCGCAGTACCTGCCAAATTCATCAGCATGGAACATAGGCAACAACTGCTCGGGATGTAGCGCTCGGCTAGACTCTGCACTAACATATGATGGCACGTGGCATGATGCTACTTACTTCCCAGCAAATGGGGCCGGAGATGTACCAGAAATCCAGTTTTCCTTCGTAGGTGTGTCTGGCTCGTCTTCTGATAAACAAATCAACTCGAGGAGTATGGCAGGAAGTGAATTATACATATACTTCATCATTGCAAATACCATTCCCGCAAGTCCAACTCCCCAGAAGTCTTCCTCTGTCAAATTCGTGCTGGATAACGCTTATTCGAACTCATATTTACACAATGCAACAAGTTCGACTGATTACCAATACAACATCCCCGTTTATGCCAATGCTTCGCTGGATTATGGTCAACATACGATGACGATAGGACCTCAGGATCTGAATGATACCACGCTGATCTTGTTTGACTATTATATTTATGCGTTCGTCCTCCCGTTCTATTATCTGTATGAATCTCACTGGTGCTTGTCATCAGCACGGACGCATCAAGCACCACAACTCAGTCTGTGGTGTACGTCACCACCCATGTTCCTTCACCATCTTCATCCTCGTCAGGTAATGAAAACCTGAAATCGAGTGTTGGCACCATTGTGGGTGGCACAGTGGGCGGTATTGCAGCTCTGTTACTGGTTATCGCCTCCCTATTTTGTTGCTGGAGGCATAAGAGTCGTGGCACTAAAGGAACTGCAACAGGGCAAGGGAGCATGGTAGCGCCATACACTGAGACTCATGAGATGTTTTCAGCCTCTATCTCGAGGAATGCATCATTGGCGCACCCATCTCGATCAATCTCACAAGTGAGTATGCAGTTATGCAGTTCTTTGTCTCTTCGAGTTGACCGATAAGCATTTTTAAATAGTTGGGAAGAGGACCCTATGACCCAAACGGGAAGCTGCAACAGCTGACGACAGGCCCAGCCTCTACTTCGTCTTCAGCTGGCACTTCCAATGACAATTCCGGTCTCGTAGAGCAGGTAGAACAACTGAGAGGCGAGGTAGCTCGTCTCCGTGAACTCCATGACTCGGACCGGAATTCCGTCACGAATGTCTATTCAGAAGCACCGCCAGATTATATATCACTATAAAATGGTTTACTTGTTGCTCGCCTGCAGATACTTTTTCTGTTTGTTGCACCAGCCAATTGGTCTGGCCGCCGAGTCTTGCTTTGTTCCCGAGCTTATCAAAGATCGGGGTGCTAAAGTACCCCTCCGAGTCCTTGATCATTCATTCGAATAGCCACCATGCCATCATTTATAGAGGTACCTAATACTTTCCACCTGCATTCGAAACTTTGGAATCGAAAGAGATCATTGAATCTATATCTATGGCCGTCATCGTCATACCCTTGCGGGAACATACTGCAAAAAGTCAAGCCACATGGGCCCATCGTCTGACTTTCTCTCTCCCATATCGTGCGTTTATTCTGGCAGCGTGTCAATCATTGCTGACCAAGGGATCTTAGTCAAGGTGTCAAAACCATCTTTGCCAGGAGGGCGCCACAGGGTGAAGGGTGATATACATATATTGCGAATTAAATCACAGCATGCTGTGAGCGGGGCGGAATCCACCTCGCAAGTCGATCGGATAGGCTAGGAGTGCGCCATGAGTGCCGCGCGGCACGAGTGGGAGGTGGTGGCGGTGCAAAAGAATCGCTAAGAGTCACACGAAGTGCAGCCAAGAGAATCCCCGCAAAAACACCCGCGTCCGCAAATTCCACTGATCAGCAAACTAACTCTGTCTGTCAAACTCTGGACAGCTCTGTCCAGACCTGGACAGTCTGGACAGAGCTGTCCAGAGTTTGACAGACAGAGTTAGTTTGCTGATCGGCGGCATTCAACAGGCTGCAGCTCTCGCCTAGCCCTTCCAACTCTTCCAAGCCCCAGAATCAGGAGCATCAGCAAACGACTCAAAGTATCATGCTCACCGTTTGGTTCATCCTTCAAGTCCATTATCCAACTGCACCGCCTCAGCGCCACGACACGTTGGCCAGGCCCCTTGAAGGCTTTACCTCGTTTTAGCTTCCATTGGCTAAGGGCATCGATGGGGTTTGTGAAATCCGTATCAGACTACGAAAGACCAATCATCGCAGACTCGAGAGAAGACCACCAGAGAAATGAAGTTCCGGCCCGCTCAATATAATGCTGAAATTCACTGACACCGGCACTGGATGGCTCTTTGATCATATCGGATCATCAAATATGACTGTGTGATACTTAATACAATAGGGGTCGGGCGCCTATACCAGCTTCCACTTGACAACTGCACTGGCAGCCATGAAGCTAGCTCTGACTTTCGTTCTTTCTGCCGGCTGCCTCGTTCTCGCCTCACTGCAGAACGTTACTGTTGACGATGCAACTTTAACGGGTGCCACAGCCCCACAGTACTTGCCAAATTCGTCGGTGTGGCACATAGGCGGCGACTGCTCGATATGCACTGCTACACTAGACCCAGCACTGACATACGACGGCACATGGCACGATATCACCTACTACCCGGCGAACGGGGCTGCAGATATACCAAAAATCCAATTTACGTTCGTAGGTGCGTCCCCTTCGTCTTCTACATAAACGTTGTCTCGAGAGAGTGCGGCAGGGAGTGAACTATACATATACTTTATCATCGCAAATACCATTCCCGCCAGTCCCACTCCAAAAAAGTCTTCCTCAGTCAACTTCGTGCTGGATAACGCCTACTCGAACTCTTATTTACACAACGCAACAAGTTCGACTGATTACCAATACAACATCCCCGTTTATGCCAATGCTTCGCTGGATTATGGTCAACATACGATGATGATAGGACCTCAGGATTTGAATGATACCACGCTGATCTTGTTTGACTATTATACTTACGCGTGCGTCCTCCCCCCTTTTTTTTATCGGTACATATGAATTTGACTGGCGCTTGTCGTTAGCACGGACCCGCCGAATGCCACAACCCCGTCGACAAATCCCAATCAAAACCTAACTTCTTCGAATCCGAAGGTTGGCGCTATCGTGGGTGGAGTCGTGGGTGGAGCTGCAGTTCTGTTGTTGGTTATTGCCATCCTACATCGTTGCTGGAGGCGTCAGAGTCGTTATAGAGAGGTCCCAGTAGTCCCGCTAACTGATTCTCATGAGATGTCCTCTCCCAAGAGTCAAGCATCAGTGGGTGTCCAGCTTGGCAATTCTTTGTTTTCTTCAGCTGACTGGCGAATCATCCAATCAGTGGGGAGCAGAATCCCATGTCACAATCGGGGAGCTGCCACAGCCGATGACAACCCCACCATCTGGTGCTCCCAACAACACTTCCGGTCTCGTTGAGCAGGTCGGAGTCCTGAGAGGCGAAGTGGCCCGTCTCCGCCAACTCCATCGCCCAAATCGCGATTCTGCCGACGTCTATTTGGAGGCCCCCCCCAAATATCTACCGCCATAATACGATAACTCTGCTCATCCGTCGCTTCTGACCAGATCGCCGTGCATCCAACCCTGGCAATGATATCGTTTCATCTGCGTTGCTTACCGTAAGTAATGACACATGTACACCTTATTTTGTTGTACCAGCAAATCAGTCTTCATTGAATACAGTCTAACAGCTGTGACTACGGGAGATCATCCAAAAGATTGAGGATCTAAGCTTCCCCAATCTGATCACCTCATAACTTGAATGTCATCATTTCCAAGGTGTGGGACGTTCTCAAGACTGACTAATGGTACTGCGCCGATTCGGAATGTCAATCGCTTACAAGCTATCTCGTGGTTGGTGGGCCACACCGCCCTTTCTATCTCCGTTTGTTGATCTTGATTACTGTAAGGACGTGCATCGGTAGTTCAAATGGACTGTTAAAACGCCTGTTCGCTTTTTGTTCGGGTACAGCTCAGGTCTTAGGCCCGTTTAGATATATCAATTCCTAATATGTCCACTTATGATGGCTCTGATTGGATGAGGCTCAGGAAGTGTGCTAAATGTTGAGCTAAACATTGACGTTATAAGATTGCTTTGCTGATAGGCTGTGGCCCACTGCTACTCGTACTTGACTCGCATAAGCGAGGTAAGCGGCCTCGAACTTCCCTTAGGCTCAGCTGAAACTCCTCATGTCCCTTAGGGACGATCTGAAGGCTAACGCAAGTAACTCAGCTGAGACTCCAAAGCAACACACGCCAGATGTGGATTGTATAAATACGCCGTGCCTCCATTTGAGGAGTCGTGTTTCACACTTACTGCACACATCTCCATCGGTAGCATCACCATGCGCTACTACTTGATCAACCCCCTCCTCTCTGTTATTGTCACCGTGCTCTTCGCAACCGTCAACGCTGCTCCCGTTGTGGATCCACGAATGATCATTGTTGCCCACTCCGAGGACCAATTCAATGGCATTCAGATCTCTGACCTCCTTCGTACCGCCGCTGAAATAGACCGCGCCCACGATGGCGGCGCATCCGACTACGGAGTCTATGCTGACCATAGTACTGTTGGCTCCGAGTCAGAGCTCACGGATGCCGCGATGATGCTCAGTATGTTCCATCGACATTGCCGTATTTTTCGTTGCCCTATTCTTACTATCTGACCGTCAACACAGTTTATGTCGCGCCTGGAAAAAATGCTCTGGAGAATATTATCACCGAGACATTAACGGCCTTGTCGGATCGCATCGACAACTTGGAGGCGGAAAACGCTGGTATTGCTTCTGTAGTTATCCTCTTTTTCTGGTATTTTGTTGCAAACTTGTGCTGACTTGATTGCAGAGCAGGTTGAGGGTCCCTTCTGGTCGTCTGGTTGGACGCGGGCTACATGAGTCGCGCGATGGGAGTCAGACTGGAGATTCTGCCGGTGTTGGAAATGGACCAGTGTCGTCTGGATCGTACTAGGTACATCTGGTGGTAGGAGGTCAGCACGCCTCCTGCAGCGCTCCTGAAGAACTCCAAGGGTGAAATAAACATCTGTGTGCAGACTAGTTCAGAACTATGATCAACGCTATGATGTTTTGCTGTTTCGTGCTTAAAGAGGCGCCAGCTAAGAAGAGGGGTTCACAGATCCAGGATTATGCAAAGCTATCAAAGTTACAATTAGAAAAGTCCACCGAAGCAAATAAAAATGTCGGTATGCAGTCTAATGGCTAATGTATTGAAACACAAACGAAGCCTCGGGTGAATCGACCTCCGCCCGCAGCAAGTCATCATGATTACCTTCAGCTCTGCGTTCGTAAAATGATTCCACCTAGACATAACACACATCAGGTTCTCTCAGGTCGCTGCTAGAAAATCACTCACGTGCTCGCATCCCCATATAACAAAGCGCTGCTTTTGATGGCCTGCTTCCCATTCTTGCATCGCTTACATTTGAATGTGTCGTGCGTGTCGCATATGGTAGCCTCGTTGAATGTGAAGAGCT
>JBBPUL010000840.1:0-14155 GCA_038094675.1 Spongispora temasekensis
GATGTCCATGTAGAGGCAGTAGAAGTAAAGGATTTTTGAAAGAGAGGGCTCATTCAATGCAAGTACCTCCCAAACGTTTTGTTTCATGTGTGCCTGTACTAGTATCCACATCAAATAGAGCTATGCATATCCCCATCCAGCTTGTGGTACCTTCGCACACTATGAAAGTCGTCAACTCCCCTGCTTTCATTGACTTGGGAGCAGAAATCTCCTGCCTTGACTGGGCTTTTGCCCGAAAACACCAACTCCCTGCACCTGCCTCGAACAACCCATCCGTGTTCGCAACATGGACCAATCTGCAAACTCAAACGGGGACATCTTGTTTTCCACCGAGCTCTACGTCTCAGTCAGAGAAGGAGTCACCCAAAGATACTCTTTTACCTCATGAACTGTGGCAAGGAGAACATCATCCTTGGCCTCCCTTGGCTTTGCCTTGCTAACCCAACTATCAATTGGAAAAAGCAAACCATCTCCATCTCTGAGATCCTCGATCAGTCTGCAGATCTATACCATGCCTATGTCGCCGATCAAAAGCAACACAATTCCCACTACTGCACCCCACCTCTATAAGGGCTTGGGGAAACTTCAATTCGGAGCATCAACACAACACCCGAGACCCACAGGCACCTTCATGCATACCTAGATATCTAATCAGAGAAACAGTGGCAACATCAAACCCTCAGCCATTACTCTATCAACCGTGTCACCCAAGGAGAACCATATATCCTGCCCTCAGCCACCATTGCCCACTATTCCGAGGCAACCAAGCTTGCTGAGAAAGCGGGAACCCAGACCCAGGAGGTTACCCTGCCTCCAGAATACTCTGACTTCGCTAAGGTCTTCGAAGAAAAGGATTGCGAATCCCTTCAGACCATATGATCACAAGATCAACCTCGACGAATCCTTCATTCCAAAGATCGGAAAGATCTACCCTCTATCCTCCAAGGAACAAAAAGCCACAGAAGCCTTCCTAGATGAGAATCTTCATTCTGGGAAAATTCATCCCTCCAAATCTCCACAGGCCTCCTCCTTTTTCTTTGTCAAGAAGAAAGATGGCAAACTTCATCCATGCCAAGACTATCGGTACCTAAATGAACATACTGTCTGCGATGTCTACCTCCTCCCTCTCATCTCTGACTTAGTCGACAAGCTTAAGGGAGCAAATGTCTTCACCAAATTCAACGTCTGATGGGGATATAACAACATATGCATCAAAGATGGCCATCAATGGAAAGGTGCCTTCATTACCCACAAAGGCCTCTTCCAACCTATGGTCATGTTCTTCGGCATGAACAATTCCCCTTCAACCTTCCAATGCTTTATGAATGACTCATTCAGAGATATGATCACCGAAGGATGGCTTGTCATCTATATGGATGATTTGCTCATCTTCTCCCCTGATAACGAGTCCCACACTGAACACACCCACTATGTCCTCCAATGAATGATGGAGCTAGATCTCCATCTACATCTCAACAAATGCAAGTTCACCACTCCTGAAGTGGAATACCTCAGCATGATTGTCAAACCAGGTGAACTTGCCATGGACTCTGTCAAGCTCAATGGAATCGCTTCATGGTCAAACCCAAAAAGGGTTAAAGACATGTGCTCGTTTCTTAGATTTGCAAACTTTTACTGGTGCTTTATACCCTTCTATTCTGACATTGCCCGCCCCCTCATCAACCTCACCAAGAAAACTGCTGCATGGCTTTGGACTCCCCATTGCCAAACCTTCTTTGACGAGCTCAAAAAGCTCTTTCTCTCATGACCCATCCTCTGCCTCCTGGATCTTTCTAGATCCTTTGCTGTAGCCACTGACATATCACGAGATGCCACTGGAGCTATTCTCCTACAAACTGACTTGAATGGGGATTGGCACCCCTGCTTGTATCTCTCCCAATCATTCTCCCCAGCAGAACAAAACTATGACATCTTCGACCAGGAGCTCCTCGCAATCATCAGGGCCCTCAAAGTGTGGCACCACTACCTCTGTGGCTCACAACACCTGGTACAGGTCTTCACCAACCACAAGAACCTGACGTACTTTCATTAACCTCAGAACCTCAACTGCCGCCGAGCACATTGGCTCCTTGATCTTGCAGACTTTGATCTCAAAATGACCCATGTCTCCGGGTCCCTACTTTCTGGCCCCGATGCTCTCTCCTGCCACCCAGACTGACTCTCATCTGAATCTGACAACCAAGCCGTCACCCTCCTCCCCGAAACCCTCTTCATCTGGGTCATTGACACCGTTCTTGCCACTGCCATCCAGAAACACTCAGTTGATGATGAACTCATCACCCGCCTCCGTGCCGACCTCGAGGGACCCGTTACTGCCCCTAATCTTCACAACTGCCTCTCTGATTGGCAATTCAAGGAGAACCTCCTCTGCTATCATGATCCGACTGCCTCTCAGTCATTGCACGTGCCCATGACCACCCCTCCACTGGCCACCCTGGGTATCTGAAAACCCACCAACTCATTGCCCATGACTTTTGGTGGCCCAGCCTTGCCACTCAGGTCTGCTGTTATGTCGAAGGTTGTGCCCTCTGTCAACAAAACAAGGCCAACACCCATCTCATGGTCCCCCCCTCTCTCCAATTAAATCTCTTGCCTCTCACCCATTCCAGCAGGTCTCTTGTGACCTAATCACCGACCTCCCACTATCTAACGGTTTTGACAGCCTATTGGTCATGGTCGACCATGGGCTTACTAAGGGGGTAATTCTCTGCCTTACTAAGAAACAGATCACCGCCAAGGGTGTGGCAACCCTCTTTTTTCATAATGTATACTGTCGTTGGGGCCTCTACGACATATCATCTCTGACCACAGTCCACAATTTGCATCTACCTTTGCTCAAGAGCTTGGAAAGCTCTTGAAATATGACCTCTCCTTATCCACCACCTATCACCTCCAATCCAATGGCAAAACCGAATGTGTCAACCAAGAAGTTGAAATGTACCTTCGAATCTTCTGTGGAAATAATCCAACTGCGTGGGCTGATCATATCACCCACGTGGAATTCACACACAACCACCGCCCCCATTCTGTCACCAGGAAATTGCTGTTCTACCTCATGTATGGTTTTGAACCTCGTGCCCTCCCCACGGTCCTCACGAAAACACCACTCCCGGCCCTAGAAGAATGCCTCAAGGCACTATCTACAGCCAGAAATGAGGCACTGGCTGCCCATGAACTCGCACGACAGGTGATGGCATCCTGAACATGCTGCTCATTTACCCCATTCACCAAGGGTGACAAGGTGTGGTTAGAGGCAAAGAACCTCAATCGCCACATTGCGAACCCCAAATTCGCACCCAAAAGGGAAGGACCCTTCATTATCATGGACGTCCTATCCCCCTTGACATATAGACTCCAACTCCCTGTGACATGGAAGATCCACCCCATGTTTCATGCTTCCCTCTTATCATCCTATCATGAAAACAACGTCTATGGCCCAAATTTCCTGGCTCCACCCCTGGAGCTAATAGAAGGTGAAGAAGAATATGAGATTGAGAAGGTTCTATGCCACAGAGGAACACCTCATTCCCACATGTTCCTGATCTGATGGAAGGGCTACACCGCTGAGAAAGACTCTTGGGTTCTAGAATGGAACTTGAAAAATGTGAAGTCTGCCCTCCAGGAGTATAAGAACCTCCACCCGAAGGCCTTCTCTCCCTCAAAGCAATAGCTTTCTTGCCTTACAACTGTCTTTGCTCCCTTGCCCCTCCGCTTTTATTTTAACATGTCAAATGTCTCTACCGCATCTCTTTCGTCTCCCTCGTCTCTGTCCATTTCAGTTCCTCCTACGGAGGACCATTTTACTTTGCCACCACATACCCCATCTCCATTGTTGGCCCACGCTCCTCATTGTGAGGATGCTGTGGTACTGGCAGCAGACAGTGCGCCTTCTAGCCCTAGCACTGTATATACCATCCCTGTCCTCAAGCCACCCGCCGACACCCCAACTCCAGTAATCTCTGTCGATATCCCCCTCCATGCCTACACTCTCTGGTCTTTGGACCCCACAGACGATGAGCGCAGCGCACTTCACAAGTTCCTTACAGACCCCCACATGTTCATGGGGATTTCTGCCTTTACTGACCCCTCCTCTTTGTTTTTCATCCTCTTTATGGTGTACCTCCAGCTGGAGCGTCTCCCCCACCTTTTTCAGTCCCTCATTGGCAATGACCATCACGGCATCGCCCTTGTCGGGGCCTCCATTCGAACCATCCATTCCAGAGCCATCAGGTATATTCATGATCTAGCTTATCAGATGGGATTCCTAGAGTTTGTCTAGGACATCAATAGGTACATCTGAGAAACAGCTGCAATCTCTGTTCCTACCAACATCGCCATCTCTGGCTATGCTCTTCATTTCCCCTCCCCAACACCCTCGGAGATTATCTGAGAATCAGTCTCCACAGCTAATGAAACCCCCAGCACTTCATCCTCCCCTCTTGACCCCATGGAAGCTCTGGCTATTGATGCCCTCCAAGCTCGCTTCGACTGCATCCAAGAAGCCATGGTTCAGTGACATATCTTACAGGGAGACTTGCCCTGCCCAAGTGACCACAACCACTACTGGGACTCTTGCTTTGTGTGTCATAGGTTAGGGCATATTCAAGTTCACTGCCTCCATTACACGTGTCCATTCTGTCATTGCCGCTCTCCCTGTCATACTCAGGCTGCTTGCCCCTTCTATAACCATCGATCCCCACCTAGGTCATCCTCCTCCTCTGCTTCCTCTCACAGTTCTCACCAATCCCGGAGATCCTTTCAGTCCCACACCTCCCGCACTTCTAGCCACTCTCAGCACTCTGGCCACATGCTTCCAATACCTCCACCTCGATCCCCACCAACACTAAATGAGGACGATGATTTTTGCTTCGACTCAGTTGGAGAAAGCAACATGTGTAGGTCACCTGTCGGGTCTTGCCATGGTTTGTAAAAAGGTGGTCTCACTAGGGTTTTGACCCTACTAAGGGGGTAATGTTATGATCGGCCCCTTTTTTCTTCTTTCTTCACTTCTTTTGCCTTGTATTACTTAAACACACACAGCCTTTCACTTAGTTAGCATTAATGGCTGTACGTTTCTCTTATCTCTTATCTGTGACTCATACATTCCATCATGTTCCATGTAGTTCTATCACACACAGCCTTCTGACTTGTTTCACATTGTATATGACTCCTTTCCCTTATCTCTGGTTACCTCTTTAGGATTCCTCTCTTATCAAGTTGTAGCACTGCTTGGTCTGTGTGCAGGACTCTTACATATAAATAGGGCATAGTACAAGCAGTGTAACCTTAGCTTGAGCCTACTCGAGATAGCAATCTATTGCATCTTTGACCCTCTCGCTCCCCTCTGCTCTCCCTCTGAACCACTTGGCCTCGCAGCATCTTCACTCGAGGACATTCCACCCTTGCCTTCAATGTCACTACATACTCGCCAAGGTGGAGTAGTGATCAGTCTCTGTGCATCGCACTCAGGACCTATGCCCCTCATCTTCGCCTTGCAGCTTTAGGTTGCGCATTGAGTCTGTGACTGACGCTACCCATGCCGGTCATAACAGTGATCCTATCTTTCGGAGTGTTCCAAATATTGAGCTGCACTCCAGCCCTTCTGCTGTTACAATCAGCCCCTTTTCTTTTCCTTCGCTCTCACTTCTTTTACCTTGTATTACCTAAATGCGCACAGCCCTTCCATTAGTCAGCATTATGGCTGTGTGCTTCCCTTATCTCTTATCTGTGACTCATATGTTCCATGACATTCTATGTAGTTCTATCACGCTGTAGAGCGCGGTATGCCTCTATGGTTACATCGGGTGTTTTTCACACTTTCCAGGAGCCTGCTATCGCTCTGCGAACTCAGCCTCCCTTCCTCATTGCTCTCCAAACATTTTCGCACAATGCCGAGCTCACAGAGTGCACGGCTGAACCCTCGGCACCCCACTATAGTGGTCAGTCCATTTCCGTACATCACGTGCCTATTCCATCGGCCCCCTCGTAACGCCCCTTTTTTCTATATTCCAAATTACTACGTATCACGATCGCCACTCAGCCATTATATAATAATTCTCGTCGCATGTCACTCTACATAGTTCCTTAATATGTGTGCTACGTCTCGCAGTCTCGGGAATGCCCGGGACTATAAAGATTTGTCCTTCAGAATTAGAAATCAGCTTCCTTGAGCTCACATTCATCACTGACCATTTGAAACGACTACCGACCGTTTTATCTACCGCAACCACCACCACTACCACCAATGCCCGCTATTTTCACCACCGCCCGTCTTCTCCACTACCACCCTTCTTCGTCCACCTCGAGAACGCTTGGATTCGCTTTCCCCTTATCGCTAACCAGTCAAGCTTGGCCGCACGTCCCGGCCACTCCTCTCTCAACCTTGGGCACACGTCCCAGCCCCCCGTCTAAAGCCTCAGCTTCAGCCACATCACCTCGGTCGGACATCGGGACCATCTATAGTCATCTCGGATGCTCCGTTTCTGGACACCTCTGCCCAGAATCTCTTTGGGGTGAACACATCGCGCCCACACTCTCTCCTGACAGCCAGGACTAGAGAACTTAGTCTCCTAGTTCCTCCCAGCTATTTTAGGATCCTTACAACTGGAGCCCACTGTGAGGGATTCTGCTAGAGGCTCCAGACGACGCCTCTGACTGACTCCAAGAAGGCTCGAGCTGGAAAATTTCCTTGAGCATTTTCGCTGTTTACAAATCGGTGAAGACTCGCTAATTTTACAGCCGGTCTCCTCTCCAGATGCACATCACAACCGATCCAACCTCCCTGAACTCTCTACCCTAGACCCTATCCAACTATTCGACGGTGACCGAACGTCACCCACAGCAGCCGAAAACCCACCTACAGCAGCCGAAAGCGACCGAACATCACCCACAGCAGCCGAAAACCCACCCACAGCAGATAAAAGTGACTGAACATCACCCACATCAGCCAAAAACCCACCTATAGCAGATGAAAACCACCCCGATTTTCCAGGAACCACACAGCCACAGATGCCTTCCGACAGCGACAATATTTCACCTGTTGACCCCTCATTCCTACAGGAAAATTTAGCCGGTCCCTGGAGCTTTAGCAAACAGGTGCCCGGAGTGTTTATAGAATCCATGCCTCCCACTCGGCAGGAGGCGGTAGAAAACTCCCCATTTTTGTCTCCTCTTGGGAACCGGACCCTGTCATCATCACCTTCTCTGCCTATCTCCTACTCCTCATCCTCCCCATCACTTTCCTATCTATTCGATGCCTTGTGCATCTCCTACCGAAACTCACCAATACCGCCTAGCCTCACTCCGAACCAGACCAGTACCCTGGCTCAACATGTCGCAGCACCCCCTCTTGTCCCTCTACCGAACCCCCTTCCTACACTACCACCAAGACCGAATCTACCAATGACCCATCAAGCCCCCCAGATGCCCCTCCAAGGCACGAACAATGCCCTGAAGTTCTCGGGCAAGGCTGCGCTCTTGCTGCGCTTCCTCGAGGATGTCGAGCAGCTTGCCGATGCTTCGCAGCTTACCGAGGCTCAGAGAATCCACACTGCTATCTGTTACGCCAATTACGATGAGTCAGACAGATGGGAGCAGCTCCCGGAAGCGTCTGCCATCCCCACAGTCTGGGCAGCATTTGTGGCCGCCATAAAAAAGTTATACCCTGGCTGCGAAGCCAACTGTTATATGTTCGCAGACTTACAGATACTCATTCAGGGATCCCAAGAAAGCACTATGCAGACCCTGGAAGAGTTCGGCGATTACAGTCATAAGTTTAGAAAGATTACCAAGATGCTGATTGATGGAGAAAAGCTTGCCGAGCTGGACCGCAACACTATTTTTATGCTCGGCCTTCCTGCCAACCTAGAAGTGCAGGTTCGGAACTGCCTCATGTTTACTAAGCAGAACCACCATCCCTACAAACCGTACCCCATGGATGACACCATCGAAGCTGCTGAGTTTTTACTCGCCAGCGCAGCCACCTTGCAGTTCCCATCCACTGCAGCCTCAGCAATCATGGCCAGACAAGGCCCCACATGGGGATCTTTGGTACTGCCGGCACCTTCCTTCGCGCGCCCCTCGGCTGCCCCTGCCAGTATGGCCCCACATCCGACAGCCCCTATTCCCAGCTTCGCCCCTCCTGTCGTCAAGCAGGAGTACACACAGTTCCAGCAGAGTGCACCCTGAAGCTGTGCATTTTGTGCAGACCCTAGCCACTTCATGGGATCTTGCCCCTACGTCGACAGTTATGTCACTTCTGGATGGGCAGCACGTGGGACCGACAGCCGCTTGTGCATGCCCGACAGCAAATGCATTCCCAGAATCCCGGGTACCAGATGCCTGCATGACTGCTTAGATCGACTGGTCATACTGACCCCTGCTCCTACACCTTCATTTACTGTCATGACGGGAATTCTCTCGCTTTCGTTCCCCGATACTGACGCGGTTTTAGACATCGAGCCTTCGGTATTCCTAACTGAACTCAACACCGAGCCTAGTGATGAGTCGGACCCCGTTCTCACTGACCCCAAGTTTCAGGCATATATTGCCCAAGCATGGGCCAATTTTCAGCATGACAAACAGGATAAGGGGAAGCGAGTTTGCTTCAATGGTGTAGAAGTACCCATCCGAAGGCCCGCTCACCCTGCGCCTTGGGCAGCCTTGGTTGCCGACGAAATTGTCTCACCCGCAGTCAAGGCCTCACGCACTGCATCTGGGCCTTCTAAACCTGCCTCTTCGTCTGTTCCCCCACGACCCTTGCCTGTCGCACCGTTCAACTCCACATCCCATAACGTTCCCCCTTCGTTTACCAGAGCTAACACTTCTGCCCCCGCTGCCCCTACTGGGCAATTTAGATACTCCTTTCCGCTCGAAGACGATGCCGTGCCCAAGCACGTGTTGGACCAAGTACTCGACACATTGGTCTCGGTACTATTCAAGGACCTCTTGTCGGTCACTACTGACATTCGCTGACAGCTCAAAGATTTGACAACCTCGAAGCATGTTCCATTCGCGATGCCCACAGTCCAGGTGAACGAGCTCTCAGGCCATGACCCTGAGGCCATTCAGCGCGAGTGGGGTGACAAGCTCAACACCAACAACAATGGGCTCATTGTAGCTCATCATAGCCTCCCCCTTCGGTCCGTTGATGTATGAGTGGTCGGTTCCAAAAGGACCCTCCAAGCAGTTCTTGACTCAGGATCCGAGATCGTCGCCATGCCGAAGCGGATTTGGGAGACACTTGGTCTACCCGTTCGCTCGGATCATATAATAACCATGTCAAATGCTAACACTAGCACTGACACTATCCATGGCGTAGTCAAGAACCTTCGCCTAGACCTCGGTGCTGGCGAGGTTTGCCTGCAGGTTCAAGTGGTGTAACAAGCCCACTTCGACATGTTACTTGGCCGGCCATTCATGAGTCTCCTCAGTGCCACTACCAATGAGACCCCAGACGGCAGTGCAACCATCACCCTCACTGACACGAACAACAGAAAAATGTATAAACTGCTGACCCACCCCTGGACTAACGGGTGCCCTTGGTGCCGAAATAGGCTGGCATGCGAAAGCCATACCCATGCACCCAGGTCAGGTTTTTAGACATCGATGATCCACCAAGAGGTCGGGGAGTGTCACATCCGTCGTTGTTCATATTCATCCACTCTTGCTCTCCTTCTCCTGTTCGGGCTGCTGAATTTAGAATGGACCATATTTCATCGGACCCTGTGATTCCATACTCATTTCTTTCTTCTATGCAGTCTTCTCTTTCACCTCCCCACATTCTCGCACTTTCTGAGACTTATTCTTTCGACTCTGTTTCGCACGCGCTGGCTTACAAACCAGTGGCAAAGAAGGTTCGGCCCATCATCGGTCCTCTTAGTGAGGAATACTGACCGATTCGACGCCTGCCTGCCGAGCCCCTTTTTGGTCTTATACCCTTGCCAACTAACCCCCCGGCCTTCGCGCCTGGGGACTATTACACACAGGAACACGCTGATGCACTCGACCTTGATTCCGCGAAGTGGTTGTGGCCCAAGGAGCTGAAACTTATCCAGTGGGTTGTTTGCAACCACGAGACAGCTTTCACTTGGGTACCGGCTGAGTGCAGTTGCCTAGATGAATGCTACTTCCCGCCTGTCAAGATACCGACAGTACCCCACACGCCTTGGGTACTGCACAATATCCAAATTCCCCCATCGTCCTGGGATCAAGCGATCCAAATCATCAAGGAACGAATTGCCTCGGGAGTGTATGAACCATCCACCGCCGCTTACCGATCTCAGTGGTTCTGCATCCTCAAGCAAGATGGCAAGACGCTCCGCCTCGTACACGACCTCCAACCTCTCAACACGGTCACCGTCCATGACTCCTCGGTTCCGCCCTTCGTAGAGCACCTTGCCGAGTCATTCGCTGGCTACGTGGTGTATGGGATGATGGACCTATTTGCTGGCTACGATCAGCACCCGCTCCACACCGAGTCTCGGGACATGACTACGTTCAATAGTCCCCTCGGTCCCCACTGTCTCACCACTCTTCCGATGGGACACACTAATGCCATTCAGGTTTATCAAGCCGATATGGCCTTTATTTTACAGGATGAAATTCCCCACCATACAATGCCTTTCATCGATGACCTACTGGTCAAATCCGAAACCACCCGCTACCAACGCTCGGATGGTACTTATGAGACCATACCCGAGAACCCGGGCATCCGAAAATTCATTTGGAACCACCTAATCATTGTCCACAGGATTCTGCAATGCCTCCAGAACGTCAACGTCACTGTCTCTGTGAAGAAGTTCATGCTTGCCACCCCAGACGCGACGATTGTTGGGCACAAGTGCACTTTCGAAGGCTAAGTGCTGCACGAGGCGAAGTTTAGAAGATTAGGGACTGGCCCGAGTGCGAGACCTTGATGCAGGTTTGCGAGTTCCTCGGCACCTGCGGCATCGTATATATCTTCATCTGAGACTTCGCGTCCATCGCTCGGCCTCTCGTCAATTTAACCCGAAAAGGCATCCCCTTCGAATGGGGTGATGTGCAACATGAAGCAATGACTCGTCTCAAGGACAAGATCATCAAGTCCCCTGTGCTCTGCCGCTTAGACTACGAGTCGGGCCGAGAAGTTGTCCTCGCTGTAGACACCTCGGTCATCGCGGTCGGGTTTATCCTCTCACAGGAGGGCGACGATGGCAAATGCTATCCCAATAGTTTCGGTTCTATTACCCTCACAACCGTTGAGAGCCATTATTCGCAGGCTAAACTCGAACTCTACGGTCTTTTTCGCGCCCTTTGGGCAGTTCACATTTTTATTTTCAGTGTCCCTAACCTTGTCGTTGAGATGAATGCCAAGTATGTCAAAGGGATGATCAACAATCCCGACCTACAGCCGAACATGACCATCAACCGCTGGATCGCAGGCATTTTATTATTCCATTTCGAGCTTTGGCACATATCTGCTGAGAAGCATGCTGGGCCCGATGGCCTCTCTCGGTGCCCTCCATCTGATGATGATCCACCTGATGATGACGACGTCAAGGAATGGCTGGATGACTCGTACTCATTTGTGATCACATTGCTTAACGACCGAGCCACTCCTTGGGGCTCCGTGGTACATGCCGTGCCTTCTTCGCGTTCAGGCCCTGGCGTTTCAATTTATAGACTGACCCTTACCGAGGACCCTGCACCTCTTTCTTCGTGCCTGCCTTACCATTCTATCCTTACTTCATCTTCTAATGAAAGGCCGCAGCTCGGGAAGCCTGGATTCAGCAGATTCGCGACTTTCTCAAGTCCCACGAGTGCCCCGCTGACCTTTCCGATACAGAGTTCCACACCGTCGTCAATTTGGCAATGAAATTCTTCCTCCTCCACGGCTCCCTTTGGCGTCGGGAACCGCACGGCTGCCATCAGCTAGTCAAGTCCAGGCGCCATCGTTACGAACTGATTAGAGAGGCTCACGATGACCTCGGGCACAAGGGTGTCTTCACAGTTTGGACGCGCTTGCTCCTGCACTTCTGGTGGCCGATGTTAGTCGACGATGTCAAATGGTTCGTGTGCACCTGCCACGAGTGCCAGATTCGGCAGAACAATCATTTCCATATTCCCCCCACCGTACCGATCGTCAGAGGTCTCTTTCGCAAGGCCCACTTGGACACGATGTTAATGCCCCATTCAGGTGGCTACCGATACATCGTGCAAGCTTGGTGCACCTTGACCGCTTACCCAGAGTGGCATATATTGCAGTCTGAGAATGCTACCACGCTCGCCTCTTTTATTTTCGAAGATATCCTCTGCCATTGGGGGCCCGTCTCAGAAATTGTTACTGACAACGGTCCCGCCTTTCTTCTTGCTCTAGATGTCCTCGCGGACCGCTATCACATTCAGCACATCCGCATCTCCCCCTATAACTCCCAAGTGAACGGGGTGGTCAAATGGCGTCATTACGATGTCCGGGAGGCCATCATTAAAACTTCCGAGGAGGGGGAGTCACGCTGGCATACTGCTGCGCACTCGGTATTTTGGGCTGAGTGCGTTACTGTGCTTCGGTCGACTGGGCTTTTGCCCTATTTCATGGTTCATGGCGTTGAGCCCCTCTTTCCATTTGATCTCACTGAGGCAATGTTCCTTGTTCCCCCTTTAGATGCCGACCCCCTATCACCAACCGGCCTTGTCGCATGGCGCACTCGGCAGCTGCAGAAGAGGCCCGACGACCTCACAGCCATCGTGGACCAAGTTTGAAAGGTTCGGTTCGAATCTATCAAACACTTCGAAGCTGCATTTAAAAATCGGATCAAGAACTTCAACTTTTGCATGGGAAGCCTCGTCCTTGTGCGAAACTTGCGCATAGAGAAGGAGCTAAACCGAAAGATGAAGCCGAGGTATCTCGGGCCGATGGTCGTCCTTTGCAGGACAACTGGAGGATCCTACCTTTTGGCCGAGTTGGATGGGGCAGTCTCAAAGCTGCGATACATGGCATTTCGCCTCATTCCTTACTATCCCCGAATGCACTCTACCATTACCACGACTGACCTTACAGGTTTAGATGATGATGATTTAGATAGGATGGCAGGAGAAGATGTAGAAGAGCCTGCCGAGGATGATTCGGATGCTTTTGAGCACCTCTAGACTCCCTCACTACCTACCGAGGACATTTCTTTTACTCTGTTTAACCCTGGGCTTCGACCGGCGATCTCTCATCTCACTCGCATCCAAAAAGTCAAAAAATGAACTAAAACAGACAGACACAACCCTCCTCATTGTACTATACATCGCTCAAAAAAAAAAAAAAAAAAAAAAATCTCCTTTCTATTTTCATCTCAGGTCTCATATATGCTGAGCCTTCAGGCCACCTTTGCTTCTAACGCGTCCGAGACTGCGCACGTTGCCTTTCCCCTCTCATAGAACTAAGACCAAATAATACCGAAAAATCAGAGAAACCGTCGGCAGGAATAGACGTTGCAAGCTGACCGAGGAAGACAAGTCAGGCGGTACCCCACACAAGGACATTTTTTTCCCCTTACTTCTCTTATCTCTTTCCTTTCTTTTGCTGAATCGTGCATTTACATTACCACTATGGACGTTACATTCTCTGCGACTACAGGTTGAGGCCCTGGAGCTTGCCGATGATCTCGGCCGACTTGTCCATTACCTCCTCCAGCTCCACCTCCAGCACCTTGAGGCTGCCTCGGACTTGGTACATTTTCGCGTATGCTATGTTGAGGCAGCATACGAGCTGTTTCCGGGCCTTGTTGACCGAGGGCTTGACGGTCGTTCGACTCAGGGGCAGAACCTCCTTCACCTTGCCCTTGCCCTTGCCCTTCACCGGGGTCTCTTCGTCGCCCTCTTTCTTGTCGCTGACCACGACTGGCAACTCGGCCCACTTTCGGGGAGCTTTGGCGGTCGCACGGATCGGCCAAGCACCTGCCGAACAGTCAGCCAGTAGCAAGCCTCGAACCGAGGGACTTACCTGGTTTGCATGTGATCACCACCACCATGCAACCGGCGGCCGGAAGCGCTGTGGGCATCATCCCCGGCCTCTGCCTCTTCAGGGTCATGCAATCAGTCGACCAGCTGCAGTGAATCTTGTGGGACTGGCACCACGCACACGCAGCACCAGTACTCTTCATGCAGGACC
>JBBPUL010000841.1:0-14145 GCA_038094675.1 Spongispora temasekensis
GAGTGTCAGAAATTGATTGAAAGCATGCCTAGAAGGGTTCAGGCAGTGCTTAGAGCAAAAGGAGGCTATACCAAGTACTAATAATATCCAAATACCCCTGTAAATTCAAAAGCTCAAAAACCCTTTCTATGATATGGCTGTCTTAGAATGGTTGTATCTCTATAGTGTGTGAACCAAATCACATGACCCATGAAGTGATTTTGTAGCCAAGAGTATGTTCTATTTATATCCCCACCCAAGCTAAGCAAAATTCTCACAGTGATTGGCAGTGCACTGCATGCACTGCCATTGGGGTTAGTATGGAAAGGGTTTTTGAGGTCACTGTATTAAAGTCCAGTCTAGGACTGCTGAAAAGACCAGCAACCCAACTGGACTGTGACCATTTAAGACCAGACTGCGGTTGCCAGTTGCAGCCCTGCAGAATTTTTTGCTGGTTGCCTACCTAGCTAAAACACATCAAACTGGTTGTGAACTGGTTGCAACCGGTCTTGCATGCAACTGGTTGCAGAAAATACATACACTACATAAAGCAAGCAACTAACTGAAGCTCCACTACCTCATCAATCTTATTCCAGGCTGTCAGTTCTTCATCACATGCAAGAAGCTCTTGGAATTCATCCAAATTGACTTCCTCACAATCCGACATGTTCAGCTTGACCTTGCTGACAACCTTGGCTTGCCACATGTGCTTCAAAATTTGAAGTTGTTCAAAACAGTCTGCACTAAGATGTGATCGCCGGTCTGTTGCAACTTCAGCACCAGCTAAAAACAACCATTCACAGGGAATAGATGTTGCTGGAATCGCACAAATGTCCTTGGCAATGTGTGCAAGTATTGGATATTGGGTAGAATGAGTCTAGACTCAGAATATCAAGTAAATAAAAGTAAATAAAAAATATTTAAAATGTGGAACCCAAACATACCACCCACCAATTGACGATATCAGTGTCCTCAGGCTTGGTGATGTTATCCAGTATGTCATTGAGATAGCAGTGCAACTCCTCCTTCCAGCCACCACTGTTTATGTGCATCGATCTCTGAAGGAGTTGATGACAGTGGCAATTGTATTCTGACTCAAGAGGGTGCTTGGTGGTGGAAACCCCAGCCACATCTTACACTGCAGTCTTGCCAAGCATAGGCTTCGAGTTGGCATTCTGGTCATCAATAGCATCTTGCCAGTATTCTTCAAGTGTCCTTTCAATGACTTTCAATGCATCATCACACCAGTCCTTGGCATATGAGTTGCTGGCCTCAATTTCCTTTTTCTGTTCTTCAGGGCTGCCCCAAGCCATTTCAATGTATGTGAGCTTGTAGTACAGATGCAGTACTACAGTATGTTGTGTGTCATTAGAACTTAGTAGTAGTCTATTGTACTATAAAATAACTTACCAAGAGCAAGAATATAGATGTTCTTCTCATCAAATTTGTAATAATACTTCTTCAACTTGTCGATGCCTCATTCTATTGCCATATGATATGTGGCATACTTGCTGATGGTGAGTTTTGCTTCTCATGTGCTAAACATCTCTTCAAATACTGGAATTGCAAATAAAAGGGAGGGATGACCATCAGATGAGAAGAGATGTTGTATCTTGTTAGCATTGGAGATGATCAATCACACATCATTCATGCACTTCAAATCAGCTGTGCTGATCGTGAACCATTCCAGGGAATGTGTTTGACTGGTTGATGAGAGTGCCTGATCATGGTAATGGGGCCAAATAGCTCATCAGTAGACTTGATGAATAGGTTAATTGGCTGTTTGTTGTAAGTAAAGAAAAGCTAGTTAATATGAGCATCATGTACCATTTGTAGAGCATATGCATGGGTGAGCATGCCATTCACTGTACCCCAGCATACATTACTATGCAGTGGGATTTTGAGGGGAGTGTCTATCCCACACTCATGCTAGAGGTGCTCAAAGTAAGCTATGCATTGTCCAGACAACTGAATCTTGATGATGAGTGTTCAGATCATGGCAATAATGTCGAGGCATTCTTCTTGAATGTAGTTTTTGTTGCAACCTTATTCAAACTCACCTCCTTTTTCTGAGCTCAATGGTGTGGCACACTGGATTACATAATATGACATCACTGGTCTAGACTGATCACGTGATATGACATCATCAATGATGTCACAGGTCTGGACTGATCACGTGATATGACATCATCAATGATGTCACAGGTCTGGACCCCTTATCTCTTATCTATGATGTCAGTAGTCTAGACCGCCTCATGTTAGACATATGTAGCTTAGTCATGCCTCATGTATTTAATAGTAGTAGACATATATAAGACAGGCCAAGAGTCGAGCTGGGCCCCAGCTTCGACCTCTTGTGTCTTTGTGACCTAGTCGCGGTCCTCCACCCTTAGTTCTTTTCTTTTTCATGGTTAGTAGAGGCCGACAGTCGTGTTCTGCTTAGGTCACTTCATTAGGTCAAAGCTGCCCCTTACATCCACCTCTGTTTGCGCTGGTTACATAAGTGCCCCACTTGTCATTTTTACTCGCTGTCGAAAAGCCGATCCACAGGCATAAAGTAGTCATCATTCTATTGGAAACACAGTTGCACTGTGATAGCTTGAAGACAACAACTCCAAAACCAAACTGTTTGAGCCGCGTTCGTCTGACACAATACTTGGTTCACTTTGACGAGGCTAAGACTCCATTTGAGGAGACATGCTCGTCCACCAAGAAATAAAGATCAATCTCTTAGCACATAGTGGGTCAGCGCAGCAGTACTACCCATGCAAAGTAGTGGAATCGCAGTCTCTTCCATAAGATCTGCAGTCTCGGTGTACTAAAACATCAGCCATAGCCAGGCAGTTCCCCGGTTTCCCCCCCCCTCGACTCTCCAGTCCTGAGCCGGTGTACAAGACTCGTCCTCGTGAGACGAAATCCTCGTGGTGCCCTCTTTGTGGTAGTGGCAAGTGAGTTTGTTTTTTCTTTGTTCTATGTGCACAATTGGCTATGAATTCCTCACTGTTTGCAGGGTTGCCCCTAAACCCGAGTGGGACTGGACAGGCAACACAGATTTCCAACTCGAAGCAGCAAATGTTCCTCCTCACCTCTTTCAATCCTTTTTTGATGCCCGACATGCTACTCCCCCTTCTTCCAATCCTTATGCCACCACCGCCAACTTCATAATATATGAAAATGTCAGAATCCCTGAATCAGAAAATCGATGACCTTGCTGATCAATTGTCGAGCCTACAACTCGACGTCACTATCAAGGGCAAGCGCACAATCGGAGATCCTGGTCTTTGGGATGGGAACAAGGCAAAATTCCAATTATGGTGGGCAAAAATGAAGCTCTACCTCAAAGTCAAGAGTCTCAACAAGCGCGAAGAGACTTATGCGGTAGTGACCCGCTTGATAGGCGATGCCACCCCATTCGCTATCAAAATGCTCAAAGAATTCGGGGATAAGGACGTGGATGAATGGCCCTCGGTTGCCGAAGTAGAAACTGAAATAACATCATACTTTGTAATAGGCACTCTCCGCCACGAGGCCTATAAAAAACTATTAAATCTAAAACAGACTGGCGATTTCACTCTCTTCATGAGAGATTTTGCGGCATTATTCTCCGATGCCAAATGTAGCAATGAGGAAGCAGTGCACTTGCTAAAGCGAGCAGTGTAATACAAGATCCACATCGAGCATGAGTTGCATGGAACTACACTTGATGACAATGATTACAAAGGACTGGTTGAGGCATACATGGCCATCAACTAAAAATTTGAAAGAATCTCATTGGCCAGACCAACCATTGGCCCTACTGCTCCGCGTGCCCCGAGTGCTCGACCTTTTGGCACTCGCCCCCTTCCTTGTCCCCCTGTGCCAGGACAAAGGTTTACTCCAACTGGTACTCAACCTGGTCAAGGCGCGCCAATGGAGATAGACCGCCAGACCCCCTGCACCCCACAGACCCTGGACAATCGGACTTGTTTTGGTTGTCAAAGAAAAGGACACATCTGGGCAATGTATCCCACCAACCCATCTTGTCACCCCCGCAATCACGCCTTGTATGAGGCAAGAGAGGCAGTTTCCTCTCCTCCTCAATAAGCCCCAGAGTACCTCACTGCATCCTGGCACCCCCAACAGCAGCAAGTCTCTGCTCCGCCTCCGCCCCTACAAGCACCACAACCAGCAGCAACAGCCCACTATCAGGCATGGATGATGGAAGAAGCTGAAGCATACTGGCGAGATCGGTGTAAAGATCCTTAAACGGCTGGGAGGAACTAGGAGACTAAGTTCTCTAGTCCTGGCCATCAGGAGAGAGTGTAGGCGCGATGTGTTCGCCCCACAGAGATTCTGGGCAGAGGCATCCAGAAACAGAGCGTCTGAGATGACTACAGATGGTCCCGATGTCCGACCGAGGTGACGCGGCTGAAGCCGAGGCTTTAGACGGGGCGGCCGAGACGTGTGCCTGTTACGATCGGCCCCTTTTCTTTTCTTTCTTCGCTATCTTTTACCTTGTATTACTTAAACGCACACAGCCCTTCCCCTTAGTCAGCATTCATGGCTGTGTGCTTTCTTATCTCTTATCTCTGACTCACGCGTTCCATGACATTCCATGTAGTTCTATCATACGCAGCCTTCTGACTCGTTTCACGCCGCGTATGACTCATCTCTCTTATCTCCAGTTACCACATTCAGGTTTCTCTCTTACCGAGCTGTAGCACTGCTTGGTCTGTGCGCAGAACTCTCTACATATAAATAGGGCGTAGAACAAGCGATGTAACTCCAGCTTGAGCCTACTCGAGATAGCAATCTATTGCGTCTTTGACCCTCTCGCTCCCCTTTGCTCTCCCCTTGTACCACTTGGCCTCGCAGCGTCTTCGCTCGAGGATACTCAGTCTTCATCTCAGACGTCGCTACATACTCACCAAGGCGGAGTAGTGACAAGTCTCTGCACATCGCGTGTAGGACCTACGCCCCTCGTCTTCATCTCGCAGCTTTAGGTTGTGTATCGAGTCTATGGCTGACGCTACCCGCACCTGTCGTAACAAAAGGCTCAAGCTATTCGAATGCGACTACCATTGTTGTAGCTCGCAGCCATTTCGGCCCCTCCGTCACCTTTGAAGCAGCGCCCCCGCCCACCACCACCACCCCTCGTAACCTCTCCTTCTTGGAGATCTACCATGCCCCCTAGCCCTAGCTCCGGGACCACCACGCCCCCTTCGCCACCCAGCCCCCCATCCCCAATGTCGTCTAAACCCACAGAACTTCGCCTTGCCCAGCCCAAAGCCTTCACAGGCAAACAACGCGATGCCATGCCCTGGCTTCGCTCGGTCCTCCGTTACCTCGCCGTCAACATAGACGTCTATTCCACGGATGAGAAGAAGATAGGCTTCGCCCTGTCTTTTATGAACGATGAGAACGCCCTTACATGGGCCGACACCTTCACGGACAAAAGTATGCGAGGAACTAACATGACCCTTGGGTCTTGGGACGACTTCGTTAAAGAATTCAAGGCTCACTTCGAGAGCCCAAACACCGCCACCAACGCCCTGACCTGGTTAGCCACATATCGTGTCAACGAAAGGCGCGATGGGACATTCCAACCGTCGCTCAACCAGTACATCTCCGAGTTCCGCAACCAGGTCAGCCTGGCAGGACTCAACGAGGCAGCGACCATCTGCCACTACTTTTCCACCGGCATCCCCCCCTCGCTCTCTGAGAAGGTGTACCTTATGGACACCGTCCCCACCACCATCGACGATTGGATCAAGAACGCCTCTCGTCTCGATGACCAGCACAAACATGCTAAGCTTGTCGCTCGCCAGCATAAGCATTCCTCGACCCCCACCTTTGTCCCTCGCCCCACTCAGACCCCTCGTGACAAGGACCCCAATGCCATGGATGTGGATGCCATCCGCATCCCCAAACTCACCCCTGAGGAGCGGGAACGCTGTCTCAAACAAGGACTCTGCCTCTGATGCAGGAAATCAGGTCACTTTTCCAACAAGTGCCCTACCTTCAAAGATCTCCCCCCACGTCCCAAAGCCGACCGCAAGGTCGCCAAAGCTGAGGAAGAAATACCAGGTCTCATCAATGAAGACGACAATGAAGATCTTCATGTAGAGGCAGTAGGGGTAAAGGATTTTTGAAAGGGAGGACTTCTTCGATGCAAGTACCTCCCCAACGTTTCATTTCTTGTGCGCCTGTACTAGTATCCACATCAAATAGAGCTATGGGTATCCCCATCCAGCTCGTGGTACCCTCGCACACTATGAAAGTCATCGACTCACCCGCTCTCGTTGACTCTGGAGCGGAAATTTCCTGCCTTGACTGGGCTTTCGCCTGAAAACATCGTCTCCCTCGTACTCGCCTGGAACAACCCATCCGGGTTCGCAACGTAGATCAATCGGCAAACTCCAATGGAGATATCCTATTCTCCACCGAGCTCTACATCTCCGTCGGAGAAGGAGTCACCCAAAAGGTGCTCTTTTACCTCATGAACTGTGGAAAGGAAAACATTATCCTCGGTCTTTCCTGGCTCCACCTCGCTAACCCAACAATTGATTGGGAAAAGCAAACCATCTCCGTCCCCGAAATCCTAGATCAATCCGCGGATCTCTACCACGCCTACGTCGCTGATCAAAAGCGACATAACTCCTACTACCACGCCCCTCCCCTACAAGGGTTTGGGGAAACCCCGATTCGATGTGTCAATACGACCCCCGAAACCCACCGACACCTACACGCGTACTTGGACATTCAATCTGAGAAACAGTGGCAACACCAAACCCTGAGCCACTATTCCATTAACCGCGTCACCAGAGGAGGACCATACATCCTGCCCTCTGCCACCATCGCCCGCTACTCCGAAGCTACCAAACTTGCAGAGAAAGCGGGAACCCAGACCCAAGAAGTTACCTTGCCCCCGGAGTACTCAGACTTCGCCAAAGTCTTTGAGGAAAAAGACTGCGAATCGCTCCCCCCGTCGCGACCTTATGATCACGAGATCAACCTCGACGAGTCCTTCGTCCCAAAAATCGGGAAAATCTACCCCTTGTCCCCCGAGGAACAAAAGGCAACCGAAGCCTTCCTGGACGAAAACCTTCGTTCTGGGAAAATTCGTCCCTCCAAATCCCCTCAAGCCTCTCCCTTCTTCTTCGTTAAGAAAAAGGACGGCAAACTTCGCCCATGCCAGGACTATAGGTACCTGAACGAACACACCATCCGTGACACCTACCCCCTTCCCCTCGTCTCTGACCTCATTGACAAGCTCAAAGGAGCTAGCGTCTTTACCAAGTTCGACGTCCGCTGGGGGTACAACAACGTGCGCATCAAAGACGGTCACCAATGGAAAGGCGCCTTTATCACCCACAAGGGCCTCTTTGAACCTATGGTCATGTTCTTTGGCATGAACAACTCCCCCTCGACCTTCCAACGCTTCATGAATGACTCGTCCAGAGACATGATCGCCGAAGGATGGCTGGTCATCTATATGGATGACTTGCTCATCTTCTCCCCCGACAACGAATCCCACACCGAGCGCACCCGCCGAGTCCTCCAACGCATGATGGAATTAGACCTCCATCTGCGCCTCGCCAAATGCAAGTTCGCCACTCCAGAGGTGGAATACCTTGGTATGATCGTCAAACCAGGCAAACTCGCCATAGATCCCGTCAAGCTTGACGGAATCGCCTCTTGGCCTATTCCAAAGAAAGTTAAGGATGTGCGTTCCTTCCTCGGGTTTGCAAATTTCTACCGGTGCTTCATCCCATCATACTCTGACGTCGCTCGCCCTCTCATCGACCTCACTAAGAAAACCGCCGCGTGGCTTTGGACCCCCCAATGCCAAACCTCCTTCGACGAGCTTAAGAAGCTCTTCCTCTCTCGACCCATCCTTCGTCTCCCGGACCTCTCTAAACCCTTTGCTGTAGCCACCGATGCATCTCGCGATGCCACAGGCGCTATCCTTCTCCAAACAGATTCAAATGGGGACTGGCACCCCTGTTCCTACCTCTCTCAATCGTTCTCCCCCACAGAACAAAACTACGATATCTTCGATCGCAAACTCCTGGCCATTATTCGTGCTCTCAAAGCCTGGCGCCACTATCTTCGTGGCTCACAGCATCCTGTACAGGTCTTCACCGACCATAAAAACCTGACGTACTTCTGCCAACCTCAGAACCTCAACCGTCGCCAAGCACGATGGCTCCTCGATCTTGCAGATTTTGATCTCAAGATGACCCATGTCCCCGGTTCTCTGCTCTCTGGCCCCAATGCTCTCTCTCGCCACCCTAACAAACTCTCGTCCGAGTCTGATAATCAAGCCGTCACCCTCCTACCCGAAACCCTCTTCGTTCGCGTTGTTGACTCTGTCCTCGCAACCGCCATTCAAAAACACTCCACAAATGACGAACTTGTCACTCGCCTCCGTGCTGACCTCGAAGGTCCTACCACCGCCCCGAACCTTCGCAACCGCCTCTCTGATTGGCAATTCAAAGAGGACCTCCTGTGTTTTCACGACCGCGTCTACGTCCCCGAGCCTGATCGCCTTTCCATCATCGCTCGCGCCCATGACCACCCCTCTGCCGGCCATCCCGGATATCTCAAAACCCGCCAGCTCGTTGCCCACGACTTCTGGTGGCCCGGCCTTGCTACTCAAGTTCGCCGATACATCAAAGGCTGTGCCACATGCCAACAACACAAGGCGAACACTCACCCCACGGTTCCCCCGCTGTCCCCCATCAAATCCCTCGCCTCGCGACCCTTTCAACAAGTTTCCTGTGATCTTATCACGGACCTCCCGTTATCCAACGGTTTTGACAGCCTATTGGTCGTTGTTACGATCAGCCCCTTTTCTTTTCTTTCCTCGCTCCCTTTTACCTTGTATTACCTAAACATGCACAGCCCTTCTCTTTGTCAGCATTCGCGGCAGTGCATTTCCCTTATCTCTTATCTCTGACTCATGCGTTCCTTAGCATTCCGTGTAGTTCTATCATGCATAGCCTTCTGACTCGTTTCACACCATGCATGACTCATTTCCCTTATCTCCAGTTACCATATTCGGGTTTCTCTCTTCTCGAGCTGTAGCACTGCTTGGTCTGTGCACAGAACTCTCTACGTATAAATAGGGTGTAGCACAAGCGATGTATCTCCAGCTTGAGCCTACTCGAGATAGCAATCTATTGTGTCTTTGACCCTCTCGCTCCCCTTTGCTCTCCCCTCGTACCACTTGGCCTCGCAGCGTCTTCGCTCGAGGATACTCAGTCTTCGTCTTCGACGTCGCTACATACTCGCCAAGGCGGAGTAGTGACTAGTCTCTGCACATTGCGTGTAGGACCTACGCCCCTCGTCTTCGTCTCACAGCTTTAGGTTGCACATCGAGTCTACGGCTGACGCTACCCGCGCCTGTCGTAACAGTCATGGTTGACCATGGGCTTACTAAGGGGGTAATTCTCTGCCCCACAAAAAAACACATCACCGCCGAGGGAGTCGCAACCCTCTTTTTTCACAAAGTCTACCGCTGTTGGGGCCTCTATGACAAGATCATCTCAGACCGAGGCCCACAATTTGCGTCAACCTTCGCTCGGGAACTCGGGAAGCTCCTGAAGTACGATCTTTCACTGTCCACCGCATACCACCCCCAATCCGATGGAGAAACCGAACGCATCAACCAAGAGGTTGAAACGTACCTCCAGATCTTCTGTGGAAACAACCCCACCGCATGGGCTGACCACATCACCCATGCGGAATTCACGCATAACCACCGCCCCCACTCCGTCACCGGCAAATCGCCGTTTTACCTCATGTACGGCTTCGAACCCCGCGCTTTCCCCACGGTCCTCGCAGAAACACCGCTTCCAGCCCTGGAAGAACGCCTCAAGGCCCTATCCGCAGCAAGGAATGAGGCACTTGCCGCCCATGAGCTCGCACGCCAAGTGATGGCATCCCGAACATGCCGTTCCTTCACCCCATTCACCAAAGGAGATAAGGTGTGGCTAGAAGCAAAGAATCTCAACCGCCGCATCGTGAACCCCAAATTCGCACCAAAAAGGGAAGGACCCTTTGTTATCACAGACGTCCTATCCCCCTTGACATACAGACTCCGTCTCCTGACAACATGGAAGATTCACCCCGTGTTCCATGCTTCCCTCTTATCGCCCTATCGCGAAAATAGCGTACACGGCCCAAACTTCCCAGCTCCACCCCCGGAGCTAATAGAAGGCGAGGAGGAATACGAGATTGAGAAGGTTCTACGCCACCGAGGCACACCACGCTCCCGCATGTTCCTGATCCGATGGAAGGGCTACACTGCGGAAGAAGATTCCTGGGTTCCAGAACGGAACTTAAAAAATGCAAAGTCCGCCCTACAGGAATATAAGAACCTCCACCCGAAGGCTTTCCCTCCCTCAAAGCCTTAGCTTCCTCCCCTCACAACGCCTTCCATCGTCTTTGCCCCCTCGCCTCTTCGTTTTTCATTTAGCATGTCTAGCAATGTCTCATCCATATCCCCCTCGTTGCCTTCTTCCCTGTCCCTTTCAGTATCTCTTGAGGAGAACCATCCTGCTTCGCCTCCGCGTACCCCATCTCTGCCGATGGCCAACGCTCCTCATCCTGAGGATGCTGTGGTATTGGCAGCAAATGATCTTCCTCCTAGCCCGAGCTCTCCATATACCGTCCCCGGCCTCGACTCGCCCAACGACGCCCCAACCCCAATAATTTCGGTTGATATCCCCTTACATGCCCATGCCCTTCAGTCCTCGGACCCCACCGACGATGAGCACACCACGCTCCATGAATATCTCACTGACCCTCACATGTTTACAGGGATCTCCGCCTTTACAGATCCCTCCTCAGTCTTTATATGGTCTACCTCCAACTGGAGCATCTCCCCCACCTCTTCCAAGCCCTCATCGGCAACGAACACCGCACCACTGCCCTCACAGGAGCCTCCATTCGCGGTATCCACTCCAGGATCCTGGGACACGTACATGACCTAGCCCACCAACTGGGTTATTTGGACTTCGTCCAAGACATTGACCGATACCTCCGAGAGACTGCAGCAGTCTCCGTTCCCACTAACATCGCTATCCGCGATCACAATATCCGCTCCCCCTCCCCAACAATCTCCGAGATCATTTGTGACTCAGTCCCCATGGAAAATGCAATGCCCAGCGCCTCTTCCTCCCCCATCGACCCTATGGAAGCACTGGCTATCGACGCCCTCCAAGCTCGCTTCGACCGCATTCAAGAAGCCACGGTCCAACGTCGTATCTTACAAGGAGACTTGCCCTGCCCAAGCGACCACCGTCGATACCGCGACTCATGCTTCATTTGTCACAGGCTTGGGCACATCCGGGTCCATTGCCCTCACTACACATGCCCTTTCTGTTACCGCCGTTCCCCTGGTCATACTCAAGCCGCATGCCCCTTTCGTAACCGCCGTTCCCCACCCGGCTCATCCTCCTCCTCCACCTCCTCTCGTAGCTCTCACCAGTCCCGGGGATCCTTTCGGTCCCGCACCTCCAATGCTTCCCGCCGCTCTCAGCGCTCTGGCCGTGTGCTTCCAGTACCTCCACCTAGATCCCCGCCAACACTAGATGAGGACGACGACTTCCACTTCGACTCGGTCAGAAAAAGTAACATGTGCGGATCGCCCATCGGGTCATGCCGTGGTTTGTAAAAGAAGTCTCACTAGGGTTTTGACCCTACTAAGGGGGTAATGTTACAATTGGCCCCTTTTCTTTTCTTTCTTCGCTATCTTTTACCTTGTATTACTTAAACGCACACAGCCCTTCCCCTTAGTCAGCATTCACGGCTGTGCGCTTTCTTATCTCTTATCTCTGACTCACGCGTTCCATGACATTCCATGTAGTTCTATCATACGCAGCCTTCTGACTCGTTTCACGCCACGTATGACTCATCTCTCTTATCTCCAGTTACCACATTTGGGTTTCTCTCTTACTGAGCTGTAGCACTGCTTGGTCTGTGCGCAGGACTCTCTACATATAAATAGGGTGTAGAACAAGCGATGTAACTCCAGCTTGAGCCTACTCGAGATAGCAATCTATTGCGTCTTTGACCCTCTCGCTCCCCTTTGCTCTCCCCTCGTACCACTTGGCCTCGCAGCATCTTCGCTCGAGGATACTCAGTCTTCGTCTCAGACGTCGCTACATACTCGCCAAGGCGGAGTAGTGACAAGTCTCTGCACATCGCGTGTAGGACCTACGCCCCTCGTCTTCGTCTCGCAGCTTTAGGTTGTGCATCGAGTCTACGGCTAATGCTACCCGCGCCTGTCGTAACAGTGCCCGAGGTTGAGAGAGGAGTGGCCAGGATGTGCAGCCGAGCTTGACTGGTTAGTGATAAGGGGAAAGTGAAACTGAGCGTTCCCGAGGTGGACGAAGAAGAGCGGTGGTGGAGAAGACGGGCGGCGGTGAAAATAGCGGACGTTGGCGGTAGCGGCGGCAGTGGCGGTAGATAAAATGGTCGGTAGTCATTCCAAACAGTCGGTGATGAATGTGAGCTAAAGGAAGCTCCTTTCTAATTCTGAAGAACAAATCTTTATAGTCCCGGGCATTCCCGAGACTGCGATATGTAGCGCGCGTATTAAAGAACTATGTAGAGTGACATGCGATGAGAATTATTACATAATGGCCGAGTGGCGACTGCGATACGTAGTAATTTGGAATAAAATAAAAAGGAATTTGGAATAAAAAGGGGCGTTACGAGGGGGCCAATGGAACGGGCATGTGATGTACAGAAATGGACTGACCGCTATAGCGAGGTGCCGAGGGTTCGGCCGTGTGCTCTGTGAGCTTGGCATCATGCAAAAACGTTCGGAGAGCGACGAGGAAGGGAGGCTGAGTTTGCAGAGCGATAGTGGGCTCCTGGAAAGTGTGAAAAACACCCGGTGTAACCGTAGAGGCGTACCGCGCTCTACATCCGCAGGGGACTTGCTTCTGACTGTCCCCAGTCAGGTCCACCGGCTTAGTCAGCACAATATGGAGTTCGGATTGCATGGTGCTCGGTTGTGGTGTCGGAGCTGCATGTCGGTTACTCTCCTTCTTTCACTTCAACTCCCAACATCTCTTCCCCAGTCGACGATGCCTCAATTCCAATCCCGGTTCGACAAGCAGCGCATGCTCAACAACGTGGGCCTCCTCCACTGACAGGAGGTGCGCAAGCGGTTCAAGTCGGCCATGGAACGCGTCGAAGCCATCACCAGGTCAATGCCTGACAACAGGGAAGATCTCGAGGAGGAGCAGGAGATGTGGGTGGGCGAGTTCGGGGATGCAATGGTGTGTGGTGCGTAGGCTTCGGGTCGACGCGATTACTAACGGTTCGGTAGGACCAATGGGACGTGGCGCAAGCCGAAGCTAAGGCTCTCGGGCTCGACACTGAGCTCGAGGCTGACGCCAAAGTTGTGGTCGTCGACGCGGAGCGCATCCAGGCCGAGTGGCTGGAGCGCGCGAGGCAGAGGGAGGCAGCAGCCAGGGCCGCAGAAGAGGTGCGAGAGCCGGCCCCCATGCAGGGGACTGCGATGGACATGGAGGAGGTCCAGGCCACGGTGACCGAGGTCAGCGAGACCTCGGAGGTTCGCTCCTCCATGGCCGAGGTTAGCGAGGCCGCAGGCAGTCATTCCGTCGCGTCATCGAGCCGAAAGGTACATCAGAAGGGTTGTGAGCATGGGCGAGTACTGATGGATAGCAGCGGGGGCATGAGGACGACGATGACGATGAGGTCGTGTCGGCCGTTGCGCCGAAGAAGCGGATGACTGCCAGCGTGTCTGACACCGAAAGCCTGGGCCCGTGTGCAAAGTGTGTCAAGGTCGGGGAAGCCGGGTCCTGCGCGAAGGGTACTGGTGCCGCGTGCGCGCGGTGCCAGTCCCACAAGATTCGTTGCAGCTGGTCGACCGATCACGCGACCCTGAAGAGGCAGAGGCTGGAGACGATGCCCGCGGCACTTCTGGCCGCCGGTCGCATGGTGGTGGTGATCGCACGCAAACCAGGTACGTCCCTCGGTCTGAAGCTTGCTACCAGCTGACCGTTCGACAGGTGCTTGGCCGATCCGCATGACCGCCAAAGCTCCCCGAAAGCAGGCCGAGTCGCCGGTCATGGTCAGTGATGAGGACGAGGGCAACGAAGAGACCCTGGTGAAGGGCAAGGGCAAGGGCAAGGCGAAGGAGGT